>JAEVFF010001352.1:0-58991 GCA_018901945.1 Pugionium dolabratum | reverse complement strand
CGTTGCAAGTCTCTATGAAAGTAAGGTGGAACAATCCTTTGTCGCATGAGGTCTTTCATGTCGACCCATGAGTCTATGGGCCTCATTCTCTTCCTCCTTCTGTCAGATGCCTCACGATCCCACCAGATGAGGGCATTGTCCGTGAGTTGTGCTACTGCCATTGAGACTCTCCTAGGTCCTGGTTGGTTGTAGTGATCAAAGATATGATCCATTCGCTTCTCCCCATCTAGGTAAGCCTCGGGGTCTACTTTTCCTGCAAAAGTTGGAGGAGTTAGTTTAACATCAGGATGAATTACCCGGTTATAGGTGTGTTCATCTCCATCCTCATGACGTCTAGGAGGCATTCTGGGTCTCTGGTGAAGACCATATGGCTCAAAGCCATCATCTTCTGCCTCTGGTTGCCGTGAAGGTCCTCTCGGCCTATGGTGATAGTTATGAGGTTGCGTGTCCTCATCTCCATCTGGCTGGGGTTCCTCCTGTTCGTGCCGTGTCCTAAGGTACTCAGGAACCTCAGGACGATCTGGCTCAGCTCTCACGTGCCTTATGGCCTGGAATCTTACTGGTCTCTCCACGCGCTCCAACCTCTCGCCTATGGATGCGAGTTGTGTTTGGAGTGTGGTGAACATGGCCATCATGGCTTCAGCTGCGTCTCTATTCTCTTCTCCCATGTGTGCTACAAAGAAAGAAGACAATTAGGGTGCTCCTAAATTATTAGGAGAGTTTTCTTTTTATATGTGGTTTGAAAAAATGCAAAAAGGAAAAATTCTAAAGAAAGGAAATTCGAAAAAAAGGAAACTTCCTAGACAACTTGTGCTAGCTGTCCAACTCGAATTCTTTTAGTATCTTTTCTATTTTCTTTTTCTTTTCTTTTAATTAAACTTAAAAATAAAGGAAATATGACTTAAACAAAAAGGAAAACGTGTATGCAATGCAAAAAGTGAATCTAAACCCTAGTGATACACGTAGGAGGCTAGATGCACTCGGTTTGGAGTTTGAGGTTATTTTTTTGATTTTTCTTGAATGCGACTTAAACTAATGCAAGAACACAAAACAAAACAAGCAAAAGGATAGAAACAACCTGGTTTAGGAGCTTTAAGCTCTGATACCAAAATGATACAAGCCTTGATTCAAGGATGTATGCGCGTGGGCTGTTTGTAGAAGATTAGGTGAGAAACTCAACCCTAGGCTTCTGGATAGGGGTTTTCTGGTTGGTAAACGATGGAAGGGTGAAGTGAACCACACGAGGGGTGATGAACCTCGTGATAAATCACAAACTTAGAGATAGGAGGGCTGGTCTCAACTAGATTCTAAGCGCACAAGATTCTTGAGAGAAAACTTGTTGGGGAAAAAGTTCTATCTTTATTAATATCAAAAAGGTTCTCGAACTACAATGCTGGAAGGAGCCTTATTAATATGCTCGACAGCTTGACCTTCTAGGGTCGACTCAAATAAAGAAAAAGAAAGTTTACAAAAGTGCACAAAAGGAAAAGATACAAAAGTGCATAACCGAAAAAGGACCTATTCCTAAAATGTTTTTGACTCAAAATGTAAAGCAACTAGATCCTACCCTGCAAAACAGAAAGAGGCATATATTCGAATGTAAACTTACCTTAACTCACCTCACGGCCAAGAAATGGAAGGTGGCCGTCTTTGTGGCATGCACGCGCCTTGCTCCTAGTCTTCGACTTGGAGTAGGGTTAAATATCTTTGGGCCCTGACCTCTCTTGCCACTAAAGCCCAAGTCTCTGATGTTTCTTGTGTTGTTGAGAAGCTTTTGGACTCTAATTTGCTCTTCTGGCCCATTGTCCTTAGCTGCTCTTCCTCTAGAAGCTTGTCGACCCATAAGCTGAATTTGTGGAAGAGTGCTCTTGATCTGCTTATTGTCATTGCTCCTGGAGGTACCACTGGTGTAGATACTTCCTCTAAGTGCATGTCCTGGAGCTGGTAGCTCATTTGGTCCGAGTCCTCTTGTGTAGAAGTGGAAGTGTGCGTGTACTCGGCTGAATGGCCTGTACCGGCTGGATTGTGCGCGGTACTGGCCGGAATGACTTCAGGACCGGCCAAGTTGATCCCGGAGTCGGCGGTGTCATCAGGGGGACCGGCGGTGTCATTCACGTCCCCACCAAGTGTGCCGGAAGCTTGGGCCTCTCCGCCGGCGATGTTGACCGGTCTGGTCCTATAGGTCGAGGGTCCGGCGGTACTGTATGGTCCGGCAGGCGCGCCAGATGGTCCTGCTGTCTCGGGCAAGCTTCCTGGTCGGCCAGTCTGGTCTCCTGGCTGGATGTACGACCTGATGTCCTCATCAGAAAGTGATCATTCTTAGCTGATCATTAGTGCTCATTGAGTAAAGGCTTATAAATGATGCATAATGCATGACATCACGTAGTTCGGGATTGATTGGATTACTTGAACGCTTTTTTGTATCTATTTATATCTCAAATTTTGTCACAATATAAAGAATTGAGCTATATTAACGTGGGCATTGGATTCGTGTCATTCTGAGCTCTAAATCAAAAGTTAGGGACGATTTAGTGAGGACATTTCAAGTGATCGGCCAGTTAAAGTGATCATTCTAAACTGATCATTGCTGCTCATTGAGTAAAGGCTTATAATGAAGCATAATGCATGACATCATGCATCTTTGGCTAGGTTGGATTACTAGAACGCTTATTCGTATCTATTTTTGTATCAAATTTTGTCACAATAAAGAAAATTGAGCTATCTTAATGTGGGCATCGGATTCATGTTATTCTGAGCTCTAAATTAAAGTTACGTACGATTTAGTTCGGACATGTCAAGTTGATCGCGTAGTTAAAATTATCATTAAAAACTGATAATTTGTGCTCATTGAGTAAAGGCTTACAAATTAAGCATAATGCATGGCATCACGCAGTTCAGGATAGATTAGAATACTTGGATGCTTTTTCGTCGCTATTTCTATCTCACATTTTGTCCAAAAATAGAAAATTGAGTTAGCTTAAATTGGGTATTGGATTCGTGTCATTATGAGCTCTCAATCAAAATTTAGGGACGATTTAGTGCGGACATGTCAAGTTGATCGGCCAGTAAAAGTGATCATTCTAAATTGATCATTTGTTCTCATTGAGTAAAAGATTATAAATGAAGAATAATGCATGGCATCATCCAGTTTTGGCTAGATTGGATTACTTGAACGCTTTGTTTAATGTATTTTTGTCTTAAATTTTATCACATCATAGAGAAGTGTGCAGGCTTAACGTGGGCATTGGATTCGTGACATTCTGAGTTATAAATCAAAAGTGAGGGAAAATTTAGTGTGGACATGTCAAGTTGAACGGCCAGTTAAAGTGATCATCCTAAACTGATCATTGGTGCTCATTAAGTAAAGGCTTATAAATGAAGCATAATGCATGCATCACGCAGTTTTGGCTAGATTGGATTACTTGTTCGCTATTTCGTATCTATTTTTGCGTTAAATTTTGTAAAAATATAGAAACTTAAGCTTGCTTATCGTGGACATTGGATTCGTATTAAAATTTAGGGATGATTTAGTGCAGACATGTCAAGTTGATCGGCCAGTTAAAGTGATCATTCTAAATTGATCATTTGTTCTCATTGTGTAAAAGCTAATAAATGAAGAATAATGCATGGCATCATCCAGTTTTGGCTAGATTGGATTACTTAAACGCTTTTTTGAATGTATTTTTGTCTTAAATTTTGTCACATCATACAGAATTGTGCAGGCTTAACGTGAGCATTGGATTCGTGTCATTCTGAGCTCTAAATCAAATGTTACAGATGATTTAGTGGGGAAATGACAAGTTGACCGTCCAGTTAAAGTGATGCTTCTTAACTGATCATTGGTGCTCATTGAGTAAATGCTTCTAAATGAAGCATAATGCAGGGCATCGTGAAGTTTGGGATAGATTGGATTACATGAAAACTTTATCTTATCTATTTTCGTCTCAAATTTTGCCACAACAGAGAGAATTGAGCTAGCTGAACGTGGGCATTGAATTCGTGTCATTCGTAGCTCTAAATCAAAAGTTAGTGACAATTTAGTGCGGATATGTCAAGTTGTTCTGCCAGTTAAAGTGATCATTCTAAACTCATCATTGGTGCTCATTGAGTGAAGGCTTATAAATGAATTATAACGGATGGCATCACGCAGTTTTGGCAAGATTGGATAACTTGAACGTATTTTCGTATCTATTTTTGAGTCAATTTTTGTCACAATGTAGAAAATTGAGCTAGCTTAGCGTGGGCATTGGATTCTTGTTATTCTGAGCTCTAAATTAAAAGTTACGGACGATCTAGTCCGGACATGTCAAGCTGATCTCCTTGTTAAAGTTATCATTCCAAACTGATCATTTGTGCTCATTGAGTAAAGGCTTATAAATGAAGCATAATGCATGGCATCACGCACTTCGGGATAGATTGGATTACATGGACATTTTTTCGTATCTATTTTTATCTCAAATTTTGTTACAACATAGAGAATTGAGCTAGCTCAACGTGGGCATTGGATTCGTGTCATTCTAAGCTCTAAACCAAAAGTTATAGACGATTTAGTGCGGATATGTCAAGTTGATCAGCCAGTTAAAGTGATCATTTGATCATTGGTGCTCATTGAGTAAAGGCTTATAAATGAAGAATAATGTATGGAATCACGCAGTTTTTGGATAGATTGGATTACTTGAACGGTTTCTCGTATCTATTTAGTGCCAAATTTGGTCACAATATAGAAAATTGAGCTAGCTTAACGTGGGCATTGGATCCATGTTATTCTGAGCTCTAAATCAAAAGCTACGGACCATTTAATGCGGACATATCAAGTTGATCGCCTAGTTAAAGTTATCATTCTAAACTGATCATTTGTGCTCATTGAGTAAAGGCTTATAAATGAAGTATAATGCATGGCATCACTCAGTTCGGGATAGATTAGATTACATGGACACTTTGTTGTATATATTTCTGTGTCACATTTTGTCACAATATGAAAAAATTATCTAGCTTAACGTGGACATTGGATTCGTATCATTCTGAGCTCTAAATCAAAGTGATTATTCTAAACTGATCATTGGTGCTCATTGAGTAAAAGCTTATAAATGAAGTATAATGCATGATATCACGTAGTTCAGAAGAGATTGGATTATTTGGACAATTTAACGTATCTATTTTTGTTTCAAATTTTGACATAATATAGAAAATTGAGCTAGCTTAACGTGGGCATTGAATTCTTGGCATTCTGAGCTCTATATGAAAAGTTATGGATGATTTAGTGCAGTCATGTCAAATTGATCGGCCAGTTAAAATGATCATTCTTAGCTGATTATTGGTGCTCACTGAGTAAAGGCTTATAAATGATGCATAATGCATAACATCACGAAGTTTGGGATAGATTGGATTACTTGAATGCCTTTTCGTATCTATTTCTGCCTTAAATTTTGCCAAAATATAGAAAATTGAGCTAGCTTAACGTGGCATTGGATTCGTATCATTCGGAGCTCTAAATCAAAAGTTACGGACGATTTAGTGCGGATATGTGAAGTTGATCAGCTCGTTAAAGGGATCATTCTAAACTAATCATTTGGGCTCATTTAGTAAAGGCTAATAAACGAAGCATAATGCATGGGATCATGCAGTTTTGGCTAGATTGCATTACTTGAACGCATTTTTGTATCTATTTTTGTCTCAAATTTTGTTACAACATAGAGAATCGAGCTAGATTAACGTGGGCATTGGATTTATGTAATTCTAAGCTCTAAATCGAAAGTTAGGGACGATTTAGTGCATACATATAGAGTTGATCGGCCAGTTAAAGTGATCATTTTAAACAGATCATTGGTGCTCATGGAGTGAAGGCTATAAATGAAGCATAATGCATGGCATCATGCAGTTTTGGCTAGATTGGCTTACTTAAATGCTTTTTATCTATTTCTGTCTGAAATTTTGTCACAATATTGGAAATTTAGCTAGTTTAACGTGGGCATTGGATTCGTGTCATTCTGAGCTATAAATCATAAGTTACAGACGATTTAGTGCGGACAAGTCTAGTTGATCGGCCAGTTAAAGTGATCATTGGTGCTCATTGGGTAAAAGCTTATAAATGAAGTATAATGCATGGCATCACACAGTTTTGGCTAGATTGGATTAATTGAACACTTTTTCGTATCTATTTTGTGTCAAATTTGTTCACAATATAGAAAATTGAGCTAGCTCTAGATGGGCATTGGATTCGTGTTATTCTGAGCTCTAAATACGGACGATTTAATGCGGAAATGTCAAATTGATTGCCTAGTTAAAGTTATCTTTCTAAGCTGATCATTTGTGCTCATTGAGTAAAGGCTTAGAAATGAAGCATAATGCATGGCATCACTGAGTTCAGGATAGATTGGATTACATGGACACTTTGTTGTATCTATTTTTGTCTCAAATTTTGTCACAATATAAAAAATTGAGCTAGATTAATGTGGGCATTGGATTCATGTTATTCTGAGCTCTAAATCAAAGTTACGGACGATTTAATGTGGATATGTCAAGTTGATCGCATAGTTAAAGTTATCAATATAAACTGATCATTTGTGGTCATTGAGTAAAGGCTTACAAATGAAGCATAATGCATGGCATCACGCAATTCGGGATAGATTGGATTACTTGGTCGTTTTTCGTCCGTATTTCTATCTCACATTGTGACCAAAAATAGAGAATTGAGTTAGCTTAGCGTGGGCATTGGATTCGTGTCATTCGAAGCTCTCAATCAAAAGTTACGGACAATTTAGTGCAGACATGTCAAGTTGATCTGCCAGATAAAGGGATCCTTCTTAACTGATCATTGGTGCTCATTGAGTAAATGCTTATAAATGAAGCATAATGTATGGCATCACAGAGTTTTTGTTAGATTGGATTACTTGAACGGTTTTGTATCTATTTATATCTCAAATTTTGTTACAACGTAGAGAATTTAGCTAGCTTAACGTGGGCATTGGATTCGTGTCATTTTAAGTTCTAAATCAAAAGTTATGAACGATTTAGTGCGGACATGTCAAGTTGATCGGCCAGTTAAAGTTATCATTTAAACTGATCATTGGTGCTCATTGAGTAAAGGATAATAAATGAAGCATAATGCATGGCATCATGCAGTTTTCGCTAGATTGGTTTACTTAAACGCTTTTCATAATATATTTCTGTCTGAAATTTTGTCACAATATTTGAAATTTAGCTAGCTTAACGTTGGCATTGGAATCGTGTCTTTCTGAGCTATAAATCATAAGTTACGGATGATTTAGTAAGAAAATGTCAAGTGGATCGGCTAGTTAAAGTGATCATTGGTGCTCATTGAGTAAAGGCTTATAAATGAAGCATAATGCATGGCATCATTTAGTTTGCGCTAGATTAGATTACTTGAATGCTTTTTCGTATCTATTTTGTGTCAATTTTGGTCACAATATAGAAAATTGAGCTAGATTAACGTGGGCATTGGATTCATGTTATTCTGAGTTCTAAATACGGACGATTTAAGGTGTACATGTCATATTTATCGCATAGTTAAAGTTATCTTTCTAAGATGATCATTTGTGCTCATTGAGTAAATGCTTATAAATGAATCATAATGCATGGCATCACTAAGTTCGGAATAGATTGGATTACATGGACACATTGTTGTATCTATTTCTGTCTAAAAAATTTGTCACAATATAAAAAATTGAGCTAGTTTAACGTGGGCAATTGATTCGTATCATTCTGAGCTCTAAATCAAAAGTTATGAACGATTTAGTGCAGACATGTCAAGTTGATCAACAAGTTAAAGTGATCATTCTAAACTGCTCATTAGTGCTCATTGCATAAAAGGCTTATAAATGAAGCATAAAGTATGACATCGCGTAGTACGGGATAGATTGGATTACTTGGATGCTTTGTCATATCTATTTTTGCCTTAAATTTTGTCACAATATAGAACATAGAGCTAGCTTAATGTGGGCAATGGATTCATGTCATTCTGAGCTATAAATCAGAAGTTACAGACAATTTAATACGGACATGTTAAGTTGATCTGCCAATTAAAGTGTTCATTCTTAACTGATCATTGGTGCTCATTGAGTAAATGCTTATAAATGAAGCATTATGCGTGGCATTACGGAGTTTAGGCTAGATTGGATTACTTGAACAATTTTTCGTATCTCTTTTTGCCTCAAATTTTGTCAAAATATAGAAAATTCAGCTAGCTTGACGTGGGCATTGGATTCGTGTCATTCTGAGCTCTAAATCAAAGGTTGCACACGATTTAGTGCGATCATGTCAAGTTGATCGGCCCGTTAAAGTGATCACTCTAAACTGATCATTGGTGCTCATTGAGTAAAGGCTTATAAATGATGCATAATGCATGACATCACACAGTTTGGGATGGATTGGATTACCTGAATGCTTTGTCGTATCTATTTCCGCCTCAAATTTTGTCACAATATAGAAAATTGAGCTAGCTTAATGTGGGCATTGGATTCGTGTCATTCTGAGTTATAAATCATAAGTTATGGACGATTTAATGCGGACATGTTAAGTTGATCCGCCAATTAAAGTGATCATTCTTAACTGATCATTGGTGCTCATTGAGTAAAGCTTATAAATGAAGCATATTGCATGGCATCACGGAGTTTTGGCTAGATTGGATTACTTGAACGCCTTTTTTATCTATTTCTGCCTCAAACTTTGTCACAATATAGAAAATTGAGCTAGCTAAACGTGGACATTGGATTCGTGTCATTCTGAGCTCTAAATCAAAATTTAGGGACAATTTAGTGCATACATGTCAAGTTGATCGGCCAGTTAAAGTGATCATTCTAAACAGATCATTTGTGCTCTTTGAGTAAAGGCTTATAAATGAATGATAATGCATGGGATCATGCAGTTTTTGCTAGATTGGAGTGCTTGAATGCTTTTTGTATCTATTTCTATCTCAAATTTGTTACAACATAGAAAATTGAGCTAGTTTTACGTGGGCATTGGATTAATGTCATTCTAAGCTCTAAATCAAAAGTTAGAGACGATTTAGTGCGGACATGTAAAGTTGATCGGCCAGTTAAAGTGATCATTTTCGACTAATCATTTGTCCTCGTTGAGTAAAGGCTAATAAATGAGGAATAATGCATGGGCTCATGCAGTTTTGGCTAGATTGTTGAACGCTTTATTGAATCTATTTATGTCTCAAATTTTGTCACAATATAGAAAATTGAGCTAGCTTAGCGTGGGCATTGGATTCATGTCATTCTGATCTCTAAATCGAAACTGATGGACGATTTAGTGCGGATATTTCAAGTTGACGGGCCAGTTAAAATGATCATTCTAAACTGATAATTGGTGCTCATTAGATAAAGGCTTACAAATGAAGCATAATGCATGACATCACGCAGTTAGGGATTGATTGGATTACTTGGACGCTTTGTCGTATGTATTCATGTCTCAAATTTTGTCATAGTATAGAAAATTGAGCTATCTTAACCTGGGCATTAGATTCATGTCATTCAGAGGTCTAAATCAAAAGTTAGGGACAAGTTAGTGCGATCATGTCAAGTTTATCGGCCAGTTAAAGTGATCATTTTAAACTGATCATTGGTGCTCATTGAGTACATGCTTATAAATGATTCATACTGAATGACATCACACAGTTCAGGATAGATTGGACTACTTAGATGATTTTTTCGTATCTATTTCTGCCTCAAGTTTTATCAAATTATAGAAAATTGAGCTGGCTTAACGTGGGCATTGGATTCGTCTCATTCTGGGCTATAAATCATAAGTTACGGATGATTTAGTGCGGACATGTCAAACTGATCGGCCAGTTAAAGTGATCATTCTTAACTGATCATTGGTGCTCATTGATTAAAGCTTATAAATGAAGCATATTGCATAGCATCACGGAGTTTTAGCTAGATTGGATTACTTGAACGCTTTTCTGTATCTGTTTCTGCCTCAAATTTTGTCACAATATAAAAAATTGAGCTAGCTTAACATGGGCACTAGATTTGTATCATTCCGAGCTCTAAATCAAAAGTTAGGGACGATTTAGTGTGGACATGTCAAGTCGATCGGCCAGTTAAAGTAATCATTATAAACTAATCATTTGTGCTCATTGAGTAAAGGCTTATAAATGAATCATAATGCATGGGATCATGTAGTTTTGGCTAGATCGGATTACTTGAACGCAATTTTGTATCTATTTCTGTCTCAAATTTTGTTAAAACATAGAAAATTGAGCTAGCTTAACGTGGGCATTGATTTGTGTCATTATAAGCTCTAAATCAAAAGCTAGGGACGATTTTGTGCGGACATGTCAAGTTGATCGGCTAGTTAAGTGATCATTTTAAACTGAGCATTTGTAGTCAATTAGTAAAGGTTTTTAAATGAAGCATTATGCATGGCATCATACAGTTTTGTCTAGATTGGATTGCTTGAACGCTTTTTTGAATCTATTTCTGTCTCAAATTTTGTCACCATATACAAACTTGAGCTAGTTTAACGTGGGCATTGGATTCGTGTCATTCAGAGCAATAAATCATAACTTACGGACGATTTAGTGCGGACATGTCAAGTTGATCGGCCAGTTAAGTGATCATTTTAAACTGATAATTTGTGCTCATTGAGTAAAGTCTTATAAATGAAGCATAATGCATGGGCTCATGCAATTTTGGCTAGATAGGATTACTTGAACGCTTTTTTGAATCTATTTCTGTCACAAATTTTGTCACAATATAGAAAATTAAGCTAGCTTAGCATGGGCATTGGATTCATGTCATTCTGATCTCTAAATCAAAAGTTATGGACGATTTCGTACGGACATGTCAAGTTGATCGGCCAGTTAAGTTGATCATTCTTAACTGATCATTGGTGCTCATTGAGTAAAGCTTATAAATGAAGCATATTGCATGGCATCATGGAGTTTTGGCTAGGATTACTTGAACAATTTTTTGTATCTATTTCTGCCTCAAATTTTTTCACAATATAGAAAATTGAGCTAGCTTAACGTGGGCACTAGATTCGTGTCATTCTGAGCTCTAAATCAAAAGTTAGGGACGATTTAATGCGGACATGTCAAGTTGATCGGCCAGTTAAAGTGATCATTCTAAACTGATCATTTGTGCTCATTGAGTAAAGGTTTATAATTGAATTATAGTGCATGGGATTATGCAATTTTGGCTAGATTGGATTACTTGAACGTTTTTTTGTATCTATTTCTGTCTCAAATTTTGTTACAACATAGAGAATTGAGCTAGCTTAACGTGGGTATTGGATTCGTGTCATTCTAAGCTATAAATCAAAAGTTAGGGACGATTTTGTGCGGACATGTCATGTTGATCAGCCAGTTAAAGTGAGCATTTTAAATTGATCACTGGTACTCATTTAGTAAAGGTTTATAAATGAAGCATAATGAATGACATCATGCAGTTTTGTCAAGATTGGATTACTTGAACGCTTTTTAAATTTATTTCTGTCTCAAATTTTGTCAGAATATAGAAAATTGAACTAGCTTAATGTGGGCATTGGATTTGTGTCATTCAGAGCTCTAAATCAAAAGTTAGGGATGATTTAGTGCGGAAATGTCAAGTTGATCGGCCAGTTAAAGTGATCATTCTTAACTGATCATTGGTGCTCATTGAGTAAAGGCTTATAAATGAAGAATAATGCATGGCATCATGCAGTTTTGGCTAGATTGGATTATTTGAATGCTTTTTCGTATCTATTTTGTATCAAATTTAGTCACAATATAGAAAATTCAGCTAGCCTAACGTGGGCATTGGATTCGTGTTATTTTGAGATCTATATAAAAACTTACGGACAATTTAATGCGTACATGTCAAGTTGATCGTCTAGTTAAAGTTATCATTCAAAACTGATCATTTGTGCTCATTGAGTAAAGGCTTATAAATGAAGCATAATGCATGGCATCATGCAGTTTGGGATAGATTGGATTACATGGACACTTTGTCGTACCTATTTTTGTATCAAATTTTGTCACAATATAGAAAATTTAGCTAGCTTAACGTGGGCATTAGATTGTTGTTATTTTGAGCTCTAAATCAAAAGTTACGAAAGATTTAGTGCGCACATATCAACAGTTAAAGTGATCATTTTAAACTGATCATTGGTGCACATTGAGTAAAGCTTATAAATGAAGCATATAAACGATGAATAATGCATGACATCACGTAGTTTGGTATAGATTGGATTACTTGGATGCGTTGTCGTATCTATTTCAGTCCCAAATTTTGTCACAATATAGAAAATTGAGCTAGCTTAACGTGGGCATTGGATTCATGTCCTTCGGAGCTCAAAATCATCAGCTACGGATGATTTATTGCGGACATGTAAAGTTGATCAGCGAGTTAAAGTGATCAATATTAACTGATCATTGGTGTTCATTGAGTAAAGGTTATAAATGAAGCATATTGCATGGCATCATGGAGTTTTGGCTATATTGGATTACTTGAACGCTTATTCGTATCTATTTCGGTCTCAAATTTTATCACAATATAGAAAATTGAGCTAGCTTAACGTGGGCACTAGATTCTTGTCATTCTGAGCTCTAAATCAAAAGTTAGGGATGATTCAGTGCGGACATGTCAAGTTGATCGGCCAGTTAAAGTGATCATTCTAAACTGAGCATTTGTGCTCATTGAGTAAAGGCTTATAAATGAATCATAATGCATGGGATCATGCAGTTTTGGCTAGATTGGATTACTTGAACACTTTTTTGTATCTATTTCTGTCTCAAATTTTGTTACCAAATAGAGAATTGAGCTAGCTTAACGTGGGCATTGGATTCGTGTCATTCTAAGCTCTAAATCAAAAGTTAGGGACGATTTCGTACCGACATGTCAAGTTGACCGACAAGTTAAAGTGATCATTTTAAACTGATCATTTGTACTAATTTAGTAAAGGTTTATAAATGAAGCATATTGCATGGCATCATGCAGTTTGTCTAGATTGGATTACTTGAAGGCTTTTTTGAATCTATTTCTGTCTCAAATTTTGTCACCATATAGAAAATTGAGCTAGCTTAACGTGGGCATTGGATTCGTATCATTCTGAGCTATAAATCATAACTTACGGACCATTTAGTGCGGACATGTCAAGTTGATCGGCCAGGTAAAGTGATCATTTTAAGCTGATCGTTTGTGCTCAGTTAGTAAAGGCTTATAAATGAAACATAATGCATGGGTTCATGCAGTTTTAACTAAATTAGATTACTTGAAGGCTTTTCTGAATCTATTTATGTCTCAACATTTTTCACAATATAGAAAATTGAGTTAGATTAATGTGGGCATTGTATTCGTGTCATTCTGAGCTATAAATCATAACATACGTACAATTTAGTGCGGACATGTCAAGTTGATCGGTCAGTTAAAGTGATCATTCTTAACTGGTCATTGGTGCTGATTGAGTAAAGGCTTATCAATGAAGCATAATGCATGGCATCACATAGTTGGGGATAGATTGGATTATTTGAAAGCTTTTTCGTATCTATTTTGTGTCGAATTTAGTCACAATAAAGAAAATTGAGTTAGCCTAACGTGGGATTGGATTCGTGTCCTTCGGATCTTTAAATCATAAGTTACAGACGATTTCGTGCCGAAATGTCAAGTTGACCGGCCAGTTAAATTGATCATTTTAAGCTGATCGTTTGTGCTCATTGAGTAAAGGCTTATAAATGAAACATAATGCATGGGCTAATGCGGTTTTGGCTATATTGGATTACTTGAATCCCTTTTTATATCTATTTATGTCTCAAACTTTGTCACAATATAGAAAATAGAGCTACCTTAGCATGGGCATTGGATTCATGTCAATCTAATCTTTAAATCAAAAGTTATGGACGATTTAGTGCGGACATGTAAAGTTGATTGGCCAGTTAAAGTGATCATTCTAAACTGAGCATTTGTGCTCATTGAGTAAAGGCTTATAAATGAATCATAATGCGTGGGATCATGCAGTTTTGGCTAGATTGGATTACTTGAACACTTTTTTGTATCTATTTCTATCTCAAATTTTGTTACAAAATAGAGAATTCAGCTAGCTTAACGTAGGCATTGGATTCGTGTCATTCTAAGCTCTAAATCAAAAGTTAGGGACGATTTCGTACAGACATGTCAAGTTGATCGACCAGTTAAAGTGATCATTTTAAACTGATCATTTGTACTAATTTAGTAAAGGTTTAGAAATGAAGCATATTGCATGGCATCATGCAGTTTTGTATAGATTGGATTACTTGAAGGCTTTTTTGAATCTATTTCTGTCTCAACTTTTGTCACCATATAGAAAATTGAGCTAGCTTAACGCGGGCATTGGATTCGTGTCATTCTGAGCTATAAATCATAACTTACGGACGATTTAGTGCGGGCATGACAAGTTGATCGGCCAGGTTAAGTGATCATTTTAAGCTGATCGTTTGTGCTCAGTTAGTAAAGGCTTATAAATGAAACATAATGCATGGGTTCATGCAGTTTTAACTAGATTAGATTACTTGAACGCTTTTTTGAATCTATTTATGTCTCAACTTTTGTCACAATATCGAAAATTGAGTTAGATTAATGTGGGCATTGTATTCGTGTCATTCTGAGCTATAAATCATAACTTACATACGATTTAGTGCGGACATGTCAAGTTGATCGGCCAGTTAAAGTGATCATTCTTAACTGATCATTGGTGCTCATTGAGTAAAGGCTTATCAATGAAGCATAATGCATGGCATCACGTAGTTGGGGATAGATTGGATTATTTGAAAGCTTTTTCGTATCTATTTTGTGTCAAATTTAGTAACAATAAAGAAAATTCAGTTATCCTAACGTGGGATTGGATTCGTGTCCTTCGGAGCTTTAAATCATAAGTTACAGACGATTTAGTGCCGAAATATCAAGTTGACCGGCCAGTTAAATTGATCATTTTAAGCTGATCGTTTGTGCTCATTGAGTAAAGTCTTATAAATGAAACATAATGCATGGGCTCATGCTGTTTTTGGCTATATTGGATTACTTGAATCCCTTTTTAAATCTATTTATGTCTCAAACTTTGTCACAATATAGAAAATTGAGCTACCTTAGCATGGGCATTGGATTCATGTCAATCTGATCTCTAAATCAAAAGTTATGGACGATTTAGTGCGGACATATCAAGTTGATCGGCCAGTTAAAGTGATCATTCTAAACTGATAATTGGTGCTCATTCAGAAAAGGCTTACAAATGAAGCATAATGTATGACATCACGCAGTTAGGGAAAGATTGGATTACTTGGTCGCTTTGTCGTATCTATTCTTGTCTCAAATTTTGTCACAATATAGAAAATTGAGCAAGCTTATCGTGGGCATTGGATTCGTGTTATTCTGAGTTCTAAATAAAAAGTTACGGATGAGTTAGTGCAATCATGTCAAGTTGATCGGCCTGTTAAAGTGATCATTCTAAACTGATCATTGGTGCTCATTGAGTAAAGGATTATAAATGATGCATAATGCATTACATCATGCAGTTCGGGATAGGTTGGATTACTTGAATGATTTGTCGTATCTATTTCTGACTCAAGTTTTGTCAAATTATAGAAAATTGAGCTGGCTTAACGTGGGCATTGGATACGTGTCATTCTAAGCTTTAAATCAAAAGTTACAGAAAAAAATAATGCAGACATGTCAAGTTGATTGGCCCGTTAAAGTGATCATTGGTACTCATTGAGTAAAGGCTTACAAATGAAGCATAATGCATGACATCACGCAGTTAGGGATAGATTGGATTACTTGTACGCTTTGTCGTATCTATTTCTATCTCAAATTTTGTCACAATATAGAAAATTGAGCTAGCTTAACGTGGGCACTAGATTCGTGCCAATCTGAGCCGTAAATCAAAAGTTATAGATGATTTAGTGTCGACATGTCAAATTGATCGGCCTGTTAAAGTGATCATTGGTGCTCATTGAGTAAAGGCTTATAAATGATGCATAATACATGACATCAAGCAATTCAGGATAGATTGGATTATATGGACACTTTGTCGTATCTATTTCTGTTTCAAATTTTTTCACAATACAGAAAATTGATCTAGTTTAACGTGGGCATTGGATTCATGCCAGGCTAATCTCTAAATCAAAAGTTCAGATGATTTAATGCGGACATTTCAAGGTTATCAGCTAGTTAAAGTGATCATCTTAACTGATCATTGGTGCTCATTGAGTAAAGGCTTATAAATGAAGTATAATGCATGGCATCACAAAGTTCGAGATAGATTGTATTACATGGATGATTTGTGGTATCTATTTTGGTCTCAAATTTTGTAACAATATAGAAAATTGAGCTAGCTTAATGTGGGCATTAGATTCGTGTCATTCAGAGCTGTAAATAAAAAGTTACTTATGATTTAGTGCGGACATGTCAAGTTGATCGGCCAGTTAAAGTGATCATTCTAAACTCATCATTGGTGCTCATTGAGTAAAAGGCTTACAAATGAAGCATAATCCATGACATCACGCAGTTTGGGGTAGATTGGATTACTTGGATGCTTTGTCGTATCTATTTCTGTCTCAAATTTTGTCGCATTATAGAAAATTCAGCTAGCTTAACGTGGGCATTGGATTCGTGTCATTTCGAGCTCTAAATCAAAAGATATGGATGATCTAGTGCGGACATGTCAAGTTTATCGGCCAGTTAAAGTGATCTTTCTAAACTGATCATTGGTGCTCATTGAGTAGAAGCTTATAAATGAAGCGTAATTAATGACATCACGTAGTTCACGATAGATTGGATTATTTGGACGCTTTGTCGTATCTATTTTTGCTCAAATTTTGTCACAATATAGAAAATTGAGCTAGCTTAATATGGGTATTGGATTCGTGTCATTCTAAGCTCTAAATCAAAAGTTACAGATGATTTAGTGCAGAAGTGTCAAGTTGATCGGCTAGTTAAAGTGATCATTCTTATAAATGAATCATAATGCATGGCATCACGCACTTTGGACTAGATTGGAGTACTTGAATGCTTTTTTGTGTCTATTTCTGTCTCAAATTTTGTCACAATATAGAAAATTGAGTTAGCTTAACATAGGCATTGTATTCGTGTTATTCCGATCTCTAAATCAAAAGTTATGGTCAATTTAGTGTAGACATATCCAGTTTATCATCCAGTTAAAGTGATCATTCTAAACTGATCATTGGTGCTCATTGAGTAAAAGCTTATAAATGAAGCATAATTCATATTATAACGTAGTTTGGGATAGATTGGATTATTTGGACGGTTTGTCGTATCTATTTTTGTCTCAAATTTTTTCAATATAGAAAATTGAGCTAGCTTAACGTGGGCATTGGATTCGTGTCATTCTGAGCCGTAAATCAAAAGTTACAGACGATTCAGTACCTACATGTCAAGTCGATCGGCCAGTTAAAGTGATCATTCTAAAATGATCATTGGTGCTCATTGAATAAAAGGCTTACAAATGAAGCAAATGTATGACATCACGAAGTTAGGGATAGATTTGATTACTTGGACGCTTTTTCATATCTATTTCAGTCTCAAATTTTGTCACAATATAGAAATTTGAGCTAGCTTAACGTGGGGGTTTTATTTGTGTCATTCTGAGTTCTAAATCATAAGTTACGTACTATTTAAAGCGTACATGTCAAGTTGATCGAGAATTTAACGTGATCATTCTAAATTAATTATTGGTGCTCATTGAATAAAAGGCTTACAAATGGAGTATAATGCATGACATCACAAAGTTAGAGATAGATTGGATTAAATAGATGCTTTGTCGTATCTATTGCGGTCTCAAATTTTGTCAAAATATAGAAAATTGAGCTAGCTTAACTTGGGCATTGAATTCATAACATTCTGAGCTCTAAATAAAAATTTAGGTACGATTTAGTGCAGCCATGTCAAGTTGATCACCGAGTTAAAGTGATCATTCTTAACTGATCAATTGTCCTCATTCAGTAAAGGTTGATAAATGAAGCATAATGCATGGCATCACGCACTTTTGGCTAGATTGAAGTACTTGAACGCTTTTTTGTATCTATTTCAGTCTTAAAATTTGTCACAACATAGAAAATTGAGATAGCTTAACGTGGGCATTGGATTCATGTCCTTATGAGCTCTAAATCATAAGTTGGAGACGATTTAGTGCGGACATGTCAAGTTGATCGGCCAGTTAAAGTAATCATTTTTAAGTGATCATTGGTGCTCATTGAGTAAAGGCTAATAAATGAAGCATAATGCATTGCATCACACGGTTTTGGCTAGATTGGATTACTTGAACGCTTTTTCATATCTCTTTTCTGTCAAATTCGGTTATAATATAGAAATTTGAGCAAGCTTAACGTGGGCGTTAGATTCGTGTTATTCTGAGCTCTAAATCAAAGTTACGGATGATTTAATGGGGACATGTCAAGTTGATCGCCTAGTTAAAATTATCATTCTAAACTGATCATTTGTCCTCATTGAGTAAACGCCTATAAATGAAGCATTATGCATGACATCACTCAGTTCGGGACAGATTGTATTACATGGACACTTTATCGTATCTATTTCTGTCTCAAATTTTTTCACAATATAAAAAATTGAGCTATCTTAACGTGGGCATTGGATTCCTATCATTTTGAGCTCTAAATCAAAAGTTACGAACTATTTAGTGCTGACATGTCAAGTTGATCGGCAAGTTAAAGTGATCATTGGTGCTCATTGAGTAAAAGGCTTACAAATGAAGCATAATGCATGACATCCCGCTGTTCCGGATAGAATGGATTACTTGGACATTGTCATATCTATTTCAGTCTCAAATTTTGTCACAATATAGAAAATTGAGCTAGCTTATCGTTGGCATTGGATTCGTGTCATTCTGAGTTCTAAACCAAAGATACGGACGATTTAGTGCGGACATGTTCAGTTGATCGGCCAGTTAATGTGATCACTCTTAACTGATCATTGGTGCTCATTGAGTAAAGGCTTATAAATGAAGCATAATGCATGGCATCACACAGTTTGGTATAGATTGGTTACATGGACGCATTGTCGTATCTATTTATGTCTCCAATTTTGTCAAAATATAGAAAATTGAGCTTGGTTAGCATGGGCATAGGATTCATGTCATTCTGATCTCTAAATACAAAGTTACGAACGATTTAGTGCAAACATGTCAAGTTGATCGGCCAGTTAAAGTGATGATTCTAAACAGATCATTGGTGCTCATTGAGTAAAGTCTTACAAATGAAGCATAATGCGTGACACCACGTAGTTCGGGATAGATTGGATTACTTGGATGCTTTTTCGTATCTACTTCTGTCTCAAATTTTGTCACAATATAGAAAATTGAGCTAGGTTAATGTGGGCATTGGGTTCGTGTCATTCTGAGCTCTAAATCAAAAATTACGGACGATTTAGTGCTGACATGTCAAGTTGATCGGCTAGTTAAAGTGATTTTTCCAAATTGATCGTTGGTGCTCTTTGAGTAAAGACTTATAAATGATGCATAATTCATGACATCACACAGTTCGGGATAGATTGGATTACTTGGATGCTTTGTCTTATCTATTTCTGCCTCAAATTTTGTCACCATTTAAAAACTTGAGCTAGCTTAACGTGGGCATTGGATACGTGTAATTTTGAGCTATAAATCATAAGTAACGGACGATTTTGTGCAGATATGTGAAGTTGATCGGAGAGTGAAAGTGATCATTCTTAACTGATCGTTGGTGCTCATGGAGTAAAGGCTTACAAATGAAGCATAATGCATGGTATCACGGAGAATTGGCTAGATTGGATACTTGAACGCTTTTTTTATCTATTTCTGCCTAAAATTTTGTCCCTATATAGAAAATTCAGCTAGCTTAACGTGGGCATTGCATTCGTGTCATTCGGAGCTCTAAATTAAAAGTTAGCGATGATTTTGTGCGGACATGACAAGTTGATCGGCAAGTTAAAGTGATCATTCTAAAATGATCATTGGTGCTCATTGAGTAAAGGCTTATAAATGAAGCATAATGCATGGCATCACGTAGCTTTGGGTAGTTCGGATTTCTTGAACGCATTTTCATATATATTTTTTTGTCAACTTTTGTCACAATATAGAAAATTGAGCTAGCTTAACGTGGGCATTGGATTCATGTTATTCTCAGATCTAAATCAAAAGTTACGGACAATTTAGTGCGGACATGTCAATCTAATTCGCCTAGTTAAAGTCATCATTCTAAACTAATCATTTGTGCTCATTGATTAAAGGCTTATCAATGAAGCATAATGCATGCCATCAAGCAGTTCGGGTTTGATTGGATTTCATGGACACTGTCATATTTATTTCTGTCTCCAATTTTTTCATAATATAGAAAATTGAGCTAGCTTAACGTAGGCATTGGATTCGGGTCATTCTTAGCTTTAAATCAAAAGTTACGGACAAAATAGTGCGGACATGTCAAGTTGATTGGCCCGTTAAAGTGATCATTGGTACTTATTGTGTAAAGGCTTATAAATGAAGCAGAATGCATGACATCACGCAGTTCGGGATAGATTGGATTACTTGAACGCTTTGTCGTATCTATTTCTGTATAAAATTTTGTCACAATATAGAAAATTCAGCTAGTTTATCGTGGGCATTGGATTCATGCCAGTCTGACCACTAAATCAAAAGTTCAGAAAATTCAGTGGGGACATGTCAAGTTGATTGGGCAGTTAAGGTGATCATTCTTAACAGATCATTGGTGCTCATTGAGTAAAGGCTTATAAATAAAGCATAATGCATGGCATCACGAATTTTGGGACAGATTTCATTACATTGACGCTTTGTTGTATCTATTTCTGCCTCAAATTTTGTCACAATATAGAAAATTGAGCTAGCTTAACGTGGGGACTGGATTCGTGCCATTCTGAGCCGTAAATCAAAAGTTATAGATGATTTAGTGCCGACATGTCAAGTTGATCGGGCTGTTAAAGTGATCATTCTAAACTGATTATTGGTGGTCATGGAGTAAAGGCTTATAAATGATGCATAATGCATGACATCAAGCAGTTCACGATAGATTGGATTATATGGACGCTTTGTTGTATATATTTCTGTTTCAAATTTTTTCACAATACAAAAAATTGATCTAGTTTAACGTGGGCATTGGATTCATGCCAGTCTAATCTCTAAATCAAAAGTTCAGATGATTTAATGCGGACATGTCAAGGTTATCAGCTAGTTAAAGTGATCATTCTTAACTGATCACTGGTGCTCATTGAGTTATAAATGAAGTATAATGCATGGCATCACAAAGTTCGAGATATATTGGATTACATGGATGATTTGTCGTATCTATTTCGGTCTCAAATTTTGTCACAATATAGAAAATTGAGCTATCTTAATGTGGGCATTAGATTCGTGTCATTCTAAGCGGTAAATAAAAAGTTACTGACGATTTAGTGTGGACATGTCAAGTTGATCGGCCAGTTAAAGTGATCATTCTAAGCTGATCATTGGTGCTCATTGAGTAAAAGTCTTACAAATGAACCATAATGCATGATATCACGCAGTTTGGGATAGATTGGAGTACTTGGACGCTTTTTTGTATCTATTTCTGTCTCAAATTTTGTCACAATATAGAAAATTGAGTTAGCTTAACGTGGGCATTGGATTCGTGTTATTCCGAGCTCTAAATCAAAAGTTATGGCCAATTTAGTGTATACATGTCCAGTTGATCACCTAGTTAAAGTGATCATTCTAAACTGATCATTGGTGCTCATTGAGTAAAAGCTTATAAAAGAAGCATAATTCATGATATCACGTAGTTTGGGATAGATTGGATTATTTTGACGCTTTGTTGTATCTATTTTTGTCTCAAATTTTGTCACATTATAGAAAATTGAGCTAGCTTAACATGGGCATTGGATTCGTGTCATTCAGAGCTGTAAATCAAAAGTTACAGACAATTTAGTGCCGACATGTCAAGTTGATCGGCCAGTTAAAATGATCATTCTAAGCTGATCATTGGTGCTGATTGAATAAATGGCTTATAAATCATGCATAATGCATGACATCAAGTAGTTCAGGATAGATTGGATTATATGGACGCTTTGTTGTATCTATTTCTGCCTCAAATTTTTTCACAATACATAAAATTGATCTAGTTTAACATGGGCATTGGATTCGTGCCATTCTGATCTCTAAATCAAACGTTCGGATGATTTAATGCAGACATGTCAAGGTTAACAACAAGTTAAAGTGATCATTCTTAACTGATCATTGGTGCTCATTGACGTAAAGGCTTATAAATGAAGTATAATGCATGTAATCACAAAATTTGGGATAGATTGGATTACAAGGATACTTTGTCGTATCTACTGCGGTCTCAAATTTTGTCACAATATAGAAAATTGAGCTACCTTAATGAGGGCATTAGATTCGTGTCATTCAGAGCTGTAAATTAAAAGATACTGACGATTTAGTGCACACATGTCATGTTGATCGACCAGTTAAAATGATGATTCTAAACTGATCATTGGTGCTCATTGAGTAAAAGGCTTACAAATGAAGCAGAATGCATGACATCATGCAATTCGAGATAGATAGGATTACATGAATGCTTTGTCGTATCTATTTTTCTCTCAAATGTTGTCACAATATACAAAATTGAGCTAGCTTAACGTGGGCATTGGATTCGTGTCATTCTGAGCCGCAAATCAAAAGTTACAGATGATTTAGTGCCGACATGTCAAGTTGATCGGCCAGTTAAAGTGATCATTCTAAACTGATCATTGGTGCAAATTGAATAAAAGGCTTATAAATGATGCATAATGCATGACATCAAGCAGTTCAGGATAGATTTGATTATATGGATGCTTTGTCGTATCTATTTCGGTCTCAAATTTTTTCACAATACAGAAAATTGATCTAGTTTAACGTGGGCATTGGATTCGTGCCAGTCTTATCTGTAAATTAAAAGTTACTGACAATTTAGTGCGGACATGTCAATTGGATCGGCCAGTTAAAGTGATCATTCTAAACTCATCATTGGTGCTCATTGAGTAAACGGCTTACAAATGATGCATAATGCATGACATCACGCAGTTCGGGGTAGATTGGATTACTTGGATGCTTTGTCGAATCTATTTCTGTCTCAAATTTTGTCGCATTATAGAAAATTCAGCTAGCGTAACGTGGGCATTGGATTCGTGTCATTTTGAGCTCTACATCCAAAGATATGGACAATTTAGTGCGGACGTGTCAAGTTTATCGGCCAGTTAAAGTGATATTTCTAAACCGATCATTGGTGCTCATTGAGTAGAAGCTTATAAATGAAGCATAATTAATGACATCACGTAGTTCAGGATAGATTGGATTATTTGGACGTTTTGTCGTATCTATTTCCGCTCAAATTTTGTCACAATATAGAAAATTGAGCTAGCTTAATATGGGTATTGGATTCGTGTCATTCTAAGCTCAAATTCAAAAGTTAAAGTGATCATTCTTATAAATGAATCATAATGCATGGCATCACGCACTTTTGGCTAGATTGGAGTACTTGAACGCTTTTTTGTATCTATTTCCATCTCAAATTTTGTCACAATATAGAAAATTGAGTTAGCTTAACGTGGACATTGGATTTGAGTTATTCCGAGCTCTAAATCAAAAGTTATGGTCAATTTAGTGTAGACATGTCCAGTTGATCACCAAGTTAAAGTGATCATTCTAAACTGATCATTGGTGATCATTGAGTAAAAGCTTATAAATGAAGCATGATTCATGATATCACGTAGTTTGGGATAGATTGGATTATTTGGATGCTTTTTCGTATCTATTGTTGTCTCAAATTTTTTCACAATCTAGAAAATTTAGCTAGATTAACGTGGGCATTGGATTCATGTCATTCTGAGCCGTAAATCAAAAGTTACAGACGATCTAGTACCGACATGTCAAGTTGATCGGCCAGTTAAACTTATCATTCTAAACTGATCATTGGTGCTCATTGAATAAAAGGCTTACAAATGAAGAAAATGTATGACATCACGAAGTTAGGGATAGATTTGATTACTTGGACGCTGTATCATATCTATTTCAGTCTCAAATCTTGTCACAATATAGAAAATTGAGCTAGCTTAACGTGGGGATTGGATTTGTGTCATTCTGAGTTCTAAATCATAGGTTACGGACTATTTACTGCGTACATGTCAAGTTGATCGGGAAGTTAACGTGATCATTCTAAACTGATTATTGGTGCTCATTGAATAAAAGGCTTACAAATGAAGTATAATGCATGACATCACAAAGTTAGGGATAGAATGGATTAAATAGACGCTTTTTCCTATCTATTGCAGTCTCAAATTTTGTCAAAATATAGAAAATTGAGCTAGCTTAACTTGGGCATTGAATTCATAACATTCTGAGCTCTAAATAAAAAGTTACGTACGATTTAGTGCAGCCATGTCAAGTTGATCACCGAGTTAAAGTGATCATTCTTAACTGATCATTGTTCCTCATTCAGTAAAGGTTGATAAATGAAGCATAATGCATGGCATCACGCACTTTTGGCTAGATTAGATTACTTGAACACTTTTTGTATCTATTTCTATCTCAAATTTTTTCACAATATAGAAAATTGAGCTAGCTTAACGTGGGCATTGGATTCATGTCATTCTAAGCTTTAAATTAAAAGTTACGGACGAATTAGTGCAGACATGTTAAGTTGATTGGCCCTTTAAAGTGATCATTGGTGCTCATTGAGTAAAAAGCTTATAAATGAAGCATAATGCATGACGTCACG
Source organism: Pugionium dolabratum (assembly GCA_018901945.1). Taxonomy (NCBI): domain Eukaryota; kingdom Viridiplantae; phylum Streptophyta; class Magnoliopsida; order Brassicales; family Brassicaceae; genus Pugionium; species Pugionium dolabratum. Next base: position 34,258 of record JAEVFF010001352.1, on the reverse strand, counting down.
CAATTTGGGATAGATTGGATTACTTGAACGCTTTGTCGTATCTATTTATGTATCAAATTTTGTCACAATATAGAAAATTCAGCTAGATTAACGTGGGCATTGTATTCGTGTCATTATGAGCTCTAAATAAAAAGATACGGATGATTTAGTACGGACATGTCAAGTTGATCGGCCTGTTAAAGTGATCATTATAAACTGATCATTGGTGCTCACTGAGTAAAAACTTATAAATGAAACATAATGCATGACATCACATAGTTCAGGATAGATTGGATAATTTGGACACTTTTTCATATCTATTTCTGTCTTAAATTTTTTCATAGTATAGAAAACTGAACTAGCTTAACGTGGGCATTGGATTCATATCATTTTGAGCTCTAAATCATAAGTTACGAACGATTTGGTGTGGACATGTCAAGTTGATCAGCAAGTTAAATTGATCATTCTTAACTGATCATTGGTGCTCATAGAGTAAAGGCTTATAAATGAAGCATAGTGCATAGCATCATCGAGTTCGGGATAGATTGTATTACATGGACGCTTTGCCGTATCTATTTATGTCTCAAATTTTGTCGCAATATAGAAAATTGAGCTAGTTTATCGTGGCCATTGAATTCATGCCAGTCTGACCTCTAAATCAAAAGTTCTGAAAATTTAGTGCGGACATGTCAAGTTGATAGGGCAGTTAAAGTGATCATTTTTAACTTATCATTGGTGCTCATTGAGTAAAGGCTTATAAAAAAACATAATACATTGCATCACGAAGTTTGGGACATATTTGATTACATGGATGCTTTGTTGTATATATTTCTTTCTCAAATTTTGTCACAATATAGAAAATTGAGCTAGCTTAATGTGGGCATTGGATTCGTGTCATTCGGAGCTCTAAATCAAAAGTTACGGACAATTTAGCGCGGAAATGTCAAGTTCATCGACCAGTTAAAGTGATCATTCTAAACTGATCATTGGTGCTCATTGAGTAAAGGCTTATAAATGATGCATAATGCATGACATCAAGCAGTTCAGGATAGATTGGATTATATGGATGCTTTGGCGTATCTATTTCTGTCTCAAATTTTTTCACAATACAGAAAATTGATCTAGTTTAACGTGGGCATTGGATTCGTGCCAGTCTGATCTTTAAATCAAAAGTTCGAACGATTTAATGCGGATTTGTCAATGTTATGAGCTAGTTAAAGTGATCATTCTTAACTGATCATTGGTGCTCACTGAGTAAAGGCTTATAAATGAAGTATAATGCATGGCATCAAAAAGTTCGAGATAGATTGCATTACATGGATGCTTTGTCGTATCTATTTCGGTCTCAAATTTTATCACAATATAGAAAATTGAGCTAGCTTAATGTGGGCATTAGATTCGTGTCATTCAGAGCTGTAAATTAAAAGTTACTCACGATTTAGTGCGGACATGTCAAGTTTATCGGCCAGTTAAAGTGATCATTCTAAACTGATCATTGGTGCTCATTGAGTAAAAGTCTTACAAATGAAGCATAATGCATGACATAACGCTCTTCGGGATAGATTGGATTACTTGGACGGTTTGTCGTATCTATTTCGGTCTCAAATTTTGTCCCATTACAGAAAATTCAGCTAGCTTAACGTGGGCATTGGATTCGTGTCATTTTGAGCTCTAAATAAAAACATACGGACGATTTAATGCGGACATGTCAAGTTGATCGGCCAGTTAAAGTGCTCTTTCTAAACTGATCATTGGTCCTTATTGAGTAAAAGCTTATAAATGAAGTATAATTAATGACATCACGTAGTTCAGGAAAGATTGGATTATTTGGACGCTTTGTCGTATCTATTTCTGTCTCAAATTTTGTCACAATATAGAAAATTGAGTTAGCTTAACGTGGGCATTGGATTCGTGTTATTCCGAGCTCTAAATCAAAAGTTATGGTCAATTTAGTGTAGACATGTCTAGTTGATCACCCAGTTAAAGTGATCATTCTAAACTGATCATTGGTGATCATTGAGTAAAAGCTTATAAATGAAGCATGATTCATGATATCACGTAGTTTGGGATAGATTGGATTATTTGGACGCTTTGTCGTATCTATTTCTGTCTCAAAGTTTTTCACAATACAGAAAATTGATCTAGTTTAACATGGGCATTGGATTCGTGTCAGTTTGATCTCTAAATCATAAGTTCAGATGATTTAATACAGACATGTCAAGGTTATCAGCTAGTTAAAGTGATCATTCTTAACTGATCATTGGTGTTCATTGAGTAAATGCTTATAAATGAAGTATAATGCATGGCATCACAAATTTCGGGATAGATTGGATTACATGGACGCTTTGTTGTATCTATTTCGGTCTCAAATTTTGTCACAGTTTAGAAAATTGAGCTAGCTTAATGGGGGCATTAGATTCGTGTCATTCAGAGCTGTAAATTAAAAGTTAATGATGATTTAGTACAAACATGTCAAGTTGATCGGCCAGTTAAAGTGATCATTCTAAACTGATCATTGGTGCTCATTGAGTAAAAGGCTTTCAAATGAAGCATAATGCATGACATCACGCAGTTTGGGATAGATTGGATTACTTGGACGTTTTTTTGTATCTATTTTTGTCTCAAATTTTGTCACAATATAGAAATTTCAGCTACCTTAACGTGGGCACTGGATTCGTGTCATTCTGAGCCGTAAATCAAAAGTTACAGATGATTTAGTGCCAACATGTCAAGTTGATCGGCCAGTTAAAGTGATCATACTAAATTGATCATTCGTCCTCATTGAATAAAATGCTTATAAATGATGCATAATGCATGACATCAAGCAGTTCAGGATAGATTGGATTATATGGACACTTTGTCGTTTCTATTTCTGTCTCAAAATTTTTCACAATACAAAAAATTGATCTAGTTTAACGTGGGCATTGGATTCGTGCCAGTCAGATCTCTAAATCAAACGTTCGGATGATTTAATGCGGACATGTCAAGGTTATCAGCCAGTTAAAGTGATCATTCTTAACTAATCATTGGTACTCATTGAGTAAAGGCTTATAAATGAAGTATAATGCATGGCATCACAAAGTTCGGGATAGATTGGATTACATGAACGCTTTGTCGTATCTATTTCGGTCTCAAATTTTTCACAATATAGAAAATTGAGCTAGGTTAATGTGGGCATTAGATTCGTGTCATTCAGAGCTGTAAATTAAAAGTTACTGACGATTTAGTGCGTACATGTCAAGTTGATTGACCAGTTAAAGTGATCATTCTAAATTGATCATTGGTGCTGATTGAGTAAAGGCTTACAAATGAAGTATAATGCATGACATCAAGCAGTTCGGGATAGATTGGATTACTTGGACAATTTGTCGTATCTATTTCTGTCTTAAATTTTGTCGCATTATAGAAAATTCAGCTAGCTTAACGTGGGAATTGGATTCGTGTCATTTTGAGCTTTAAATCAAAAGATACGGACGATTTATATTGCAGACATGTCAAGTTTATCGGCCAAGTAAAGTGATCTTTCTAAACTGATCATTTGTGTTCATTGATTTGAATCTTATAAATGATGCATTATCAATGACATCACGTAGTTCAGGATAGATTGGATTATTTGGACGCTTTGTCGTATCTATTTCAGTCTCAAATTTTTTCACAATATAGAAAATTGCGCTAGCTTAATATGGGTATTGGATTTCGTGTCATTCTAAGCTAAAATTAAAAAGTTACAGATGATTTAGTGCAAACATGTCAATTTGATCGACTAGTTAAAGTGATCGTTCTTATAAATGAGTCATAATGCATTCATCACGCACTTTTGGCTAGATTGGAGTACTTGAACGCTTTTTTGTGTCTATTTCTGTCTCAAATTTTGTCACAATATAGAAAATTGAGTTAGCTTAACGTGGGCATTGGATTCGTGTTATTCCGAGCTCTAAATCAAAAGTTATGGTCAATTAAGTGTATACATGTCCAGTTGATCACGCAGTTAAAGTGATCATTCTAAACTGATCATTGGTGCTTATTGAATAAAAGCTTATAAATGAAGCATAATTCATGATATCACGCAGTTTGGGATAGATTGGATTATTTGGACGCTTTGTCGTATCTATTTTTGTATCAAACTTTGTCAAAATATATAAAATTGAGCTAGCTTAATGTGGGCATTGGATTCGTATCATTCTGAGCCATAAATCAATAGTTATAGAGGATTTAGTGCAGACATGTCAAGTTGATCGGCCAGTTAAAGTGATCATACTAAACTGATCATTGGTGCTCATTGAATAAAAGGCTTACAAATGAAGTAAATGTATGACATCACGAAGTAAGGGATAGATTTGATAATTTGGACGCTTTGTCATATCTATTTCTGTCTCAAATTTTGTCACAATATAGAAAACTGAGCTAGCTTAAGGTGGGGATTGGATTTGTGTCATCTTGAGTTCTAAATCATAAGTTACGGACTATTTACTACGTACATGTCAAGTTGATCGGGAAGTTAACGTGATCATTCTAAATTGATCATTAGTGCTCATTGAATAAAAGGCTTACAAATGAAGTATAATGCATGACATCACAAAGTTAGGGATAGATTGGAATTAATGGACGCTTTGTCGTATCTACTACGGTCTCAAATTTTGTCACAATATAGAAAATTGAGCTATCTTAACGTGGGCATTGAATTTGTGACATTCTAAGCTCTAAATCAAAAGTTACGGACGATTTAGTGCAGCCATGTCAAGTTTATCACCCAGTTAAAGTGATCATTCTTAACTGATCATTGGTCCTCCTTCAGTAAAGGTTGATAAATGAAGCAATGTGCATGGCATCACGCAGTTAGGGATAGATTCGATTACTTAGACTCTTTATCATCTCTATTTCTGTCTCAAATTTTTTCACAATATAGAAAAGTCAGCTAACTTAACGTGGGCATTGGATTCGTGTCATTATGAGCTCTAAATCAAAAGATACGGACGATTTAGTGCGGACATGTGAAGTTTATCGGCCAGTTAAAGTTATCATTTTAACTGATCATTGGTGCTCATTGAGTAAAGACTATAAATGATGCATAATGCATGACATCACACAGCTCGGGAGAGATTGGATTACTTGGATACTTTTTCGTATCTATTTCTGCCTCGAAATATTGAAAATTGAGCTAGCTTAACGTGGGCATTGGATTCGTATCATTTTGAGCTCTAACTCATAAGTTACGAACGATTTAGTGCGGAAATCTCAAGTTGATCAGCCAGTTAAAGTGATCATTCTCAACTGATCATTGGTACTCATTGAGTAAAGGCTTATAAATGAAGCATAATGCATGGCAACACGCTGTTCGGGATAGATTGGATTACATGGACGCTTTGTCGTATCTATTTATGTCTCGAATTTTGTGACAATATAGAAAATTGAGGTGGTTTAACATGGGCATTGGATTCATGCCAGTCTAACTTCTAAATCAAAAAATTGGAGGATTTAGTGCGGACATGTCAATTTGATCGGCTAGTTAAAGGGATCATTCTTAACTGATCATTGGTGCTCATGGAGTAAAGGATTATAAATGAAGCATAATGCATGGCATCACGCACTTTTGGCCTGATTAGATTACTTGAACACTTTTTGTATCTATTTATATCTCAAATATTGTCACAATATAGAAAATTGATCTGGCTTAATGTGTGCATTGGATTAGTGTTATTCCGAGCTCTAAATCAAAAGTTATGGTCAATTATATGCAGACATGTATAGTTGATCACCCAGTTAAAGTGATCATTCTAAATTGATCATTGGTGCTCATTGAGTAAAAGCTTATAAATGAAGCATAATGCATGACATCACGTAGTTCGGGATAGATTTTATTATTTGGACACTTTATCGTATCTATTTCGGTCTCAAATTTTGTCACAATATATAAATTGAGGTAGCTTAACAAGGGCATTGGATTCGTGTCATTCTGAGCGGTAAATCAAATGTTATGGACGATTTAGTGCGTATATGTCAAGTTGATCGGCCAGTTAAGTGATCATTCTAAACTGATCATTGGTGCTCATTGAATAAATAGCTTACAAATGAAGCATAGTGCATGACATCACACAGTTAGGGATAGATTGGATATCTTGGATGCTTTGTCGTATCTATTTCTGTCTCAAATTTTGTCACATTATAGAAAATACAGCTAGCTTAACGTGGGGATTGGATTTGTGTAATTCTGAGCTCTAAATCAAAAGATACAGACGATTTAGTGCGGACATGTCAAGTTGATCGGCCAGTTAAAGTGATCAATCCAAAATTGATCACTGGTGCTCATTGTGTAAAGGCTATAAATGATGCATAATGCATGACATCACGCAGCTCGGGATAGATTAGATTACTTGGATACTTTTTCGTATTATTTCTACCTCAAATTTTGTCATAATATAGAAAATTGAGCTAGATTAACGTGGGCATTAGATTAATATCATTTTGAGCTCTAACTCATAAGTTGCGTACGATTTAGTGCGGACATCTAAAGTTGATCAACCAGTTAAATTGAGCATTCTTAACTGATCATTGGTGCTCATTGAGTAAAGGCTTATAAATGAAGCATAATGCATTGCATCACACAGTTCGGAATAGATTGGATTACTTGGATGTTTTTCGTATCTATTTCTGCCTCAAATTTTATCACAATATAGAAAATTGAGCTAGCTTAACGTGGCCATTGGGTTCGTGTCATTCTGAAATCTAAATCAAAAGATACAGACGATTTAGTGCGGACATGTCAAGGTTATCGGCCAGTTAAAGTGATCATTCTAAACTGATCATTGGTGTTAATTGAGTAAGGGCTATAAATGATAGTTAATGCAAAACATCACGCAGCTCGGGATAGATTGGACTACTTGGATACTTTGTCGTATCTATTTCTGCCTCAAAGTTTATCACAATATAGAAAATTTAGCTCGCTTAACGTGAGCATAGGATTCGTATCATATTGAGCTCTAACTCATAAGTTATATGAACGATTTAGTGTGGACTTGTCAAGTTGATCAGCCTGTTACAGTGATCATTCTTAACTAATCATTGGTACTCATTGAGTAAAAGCTTATAAATGAAGCATAATGCATGGTATCGCGCAGTTCGGGATAGATTGAATTATATGGACGCTTTGTCGTATCTATTTCTGTCTCAAATTTTGTCACAATATAGAAAATCGAGCTAGTTTAACTTGGGCATTGGATTCATGCCAGTCTAACCTCAAAATCAAAAGTTCAGACGATTTAGTGTGGACATGTCAATTTGATCGGCCAGTTAAACTGATCATTCTTAATTGATGATGGGTGCTCATTGAGTAAAGGATTATAAATGAAGCATAATGCATGGCACCACGCAGTTCGGGATAGATTGGCTTACATGGACGTTTTGTCATATCTATTTCTGTCTTAAAAGTTTTCACAATATAGAAAATTTAGCGAGTATAACGTGGGCATTGGATTCGTGCCAGTCTGACCTCTAAATCAAAAGTTCGGAAGATTTAGTAAGCACCTGTCAAGTTGATCGGCCAGGTAAAGTGATCATTCTTAACTGATTATTGGTTCTCATTGAGTAAAGGCTTATAACTGAAGCATAATGCATGCCATCACGAAGTTTGGTATGGATTGGATTACATGGACGCTTTGTCGTATCTATTTCTGTCTAAAATTTTGTCACAATATAGAAAATTGAGCTAGATTAACGGGGGCATTGGATTCGTGTAATTCTAAGTCCTAAATCAAAAGTTACGGACAATTTAGTGCGGAGATGTCATGTTGATCGGCCAGGTAAAGTGATCATTCTAAACTGATCATTGGTGCTCATTGAGTAAAAGGCTTACAAATCAAGTATCATGCATGACATCACGCAGTTCGGGATAGATTGGATTACTTGGATGCTTTGTCATATCTATTTTGGTCTCAAATTTCATCACAATATAGAAAATTGAGCTAGCTTAACGTGGGCATGGATTCGTGTCATTCTGATATCTAAGTCAAAAGATACAGACGATTTAGTGTGGACATGTCAAGTTGATCGGTCAGTTAAAGTGATCATTCTAAACTGATCATTGGTGCTAATTGAGTAAAGGCTATAAATGATACTTAATGCAAAAAATCACGCAGCTCGGGATAGATTGGACTACTTGGATACTTTGTCGTATCTATTTCTGCCTCAAATTATATCACAATATAGAAAATTTAGCTTGCTTAACGTGGGCATAGGATTCGTATCATATTGAGCTCTAACTCATAAGTTACGAACAATTTAGTGCGAACATGTCAAGTTCATCAGCCAGTTAAAGTGATCATTCTTAACTGGTCATTGGTGCTCATTGAGTAAAGGCTTATAAATGAATCATACTGCATGGCATCACGCAGTTCGGGATAAACTGGATTACATGGACGCTTTGTCGTATCTATTTCTGTCTCAAATTTTGTCACAATATAGAAAATTGAGCTAGTTTAACGTGGGCATTGGATTCGTGCTAGTCTGACCTCTTAATCAAAAGTTCGAACAATTTAGTGCAGACATGTCAAGTTCATCAGCCATATAAAGTGATCATTCTTAACTGATCACTGGTGCTCATTGAGTAAAGGCTTACAAATAAAGGATAATGCATGGCATCACGAAGTTTGGGACAGATGGGATTACATGGACACTTTTTCTTATCTATTTATATCTCAAATTTTGTCACAATATAGTAAATTGAGCTAGCTTAACATGTGCGTTGGATTCCTGTCATTCAGAGCTCTAAATAAAAAGTTGCGGACGGTTTGGGCATGTCAAGTTGATCAGCCAGTTCAAGTGATCATTCTAAACTTATCATTGGTGCTCATAATTAAGTAAAGGCTTATAAATGATGCATAATGTGTGACATCACGCAGTTCAGGATATATTGGATTACTTGGACGTTTTGTCGTATCTATTTCTGTTTCAAATTTTTTCACAATATAGAGAATTGATCTAGTTTAACATGGGCATTGGATTCGTGCCAGTCTGATATCTAAATCAAAATTTTGGACGATTTAATACGGACATGTCAAGTTGATCGGCCAATTAAAGTGATCATTCTTACCTGATCATTGGTGCTCATTGAGTAAAAGCTTATAAATGAAGCATAATGCATGGAATAACAAAGTTCGGGATAGATTGGATTACATGAACGTTTTTTGTCGTATCTATTTTGGTCTTAAATTTTGTCACAATATAGCAAAGTGAGCTAGATTAATGTGGCAATGGATTCGTGTGATTCTGAGCTCTAAATAAAAAGTTAGGGACGATTTAGTGCAGAAATGTCAAGTTGATCGGGCAGTTAAAGTGATCATTCTAAACAGATCATTGATGCTCATTGAGTAAAGGCTTAGAAATGAAGTATAATGCATGACATCACGCAATTTTGGTTAAATTGGATACTTGAACGCTTTTTGTATATATTTTTGCCTCAAATTTTGTCACAATATAGAAAATTGAGCTACCTTAACGTGGGCATTGGATTCGTGTTATTCTGAGCTCTAAATCAAAAGTTATGGACGATTCAATGCAGACATGTCAAGTTTATCGCCTAGTTAAAGGGATCATTCTAAACTGATCATTTGTGCTCATTGAGTAAAGGCTTATAAATGAAGCATAATGCATGGCATCATGCAGTTTTGCATAAATTGGAATACTTGAAGGCTTTTGTATCTATTTTTGTCTCAATTTGTCACAACATAGAAAATTGAGCTAGCTTAATGTGGGCAATTGATTCTTGTTATTATGAGCTTTAAATCAAAAGTTATGGACGATTTAGTGCGGAAATTTCAAGTTGATCGCCTACTTAAAGTGATCATTCTAAACTGATCATTTATGCTCATTGAGTAAAGGCTTATAAATGAAGCATAATGCATGGCATCACACAGTTTTTGCTAGATTGGATTACTTGAATGTTTTTTTATATCTATTTCAGTCTCAAATTTTATCCTAATATAGAAAATTGAGCAAGCTTTACGTGGGCATTGGATTCGTGTCATTTTGAGCTCTAAATCAAAAGTTAGGGATGATTTAGTGAGGATATGTCAAGTTGATCGCCAATTAAAGTGATCATTCTTAACTGATCATTGGTCCTCATTGAGTAAAGGTTTATAAATTAAGCTAATGCATAGCATCACGCAGTTTGGCTAGATTGGATTTCTTGAATGCTTTTTCGTATCAATTTTTGTCTCAAATTTGGTCGCAATATAGAAAATTTAGCTAGCTTAACGTGGACATTGGATTCTTGTTATTTTGAGCTTTAAATCAAAAGTTACGGATGATTTAGTGCAGACATGTCAAGTTGATCATCCAATTAAACTTATCATTCTAAACTGATCGTTGGTACTCATTGAGTTAAGGCTTATAAATGAAGCAAAACGCATGATATCACGCAGTTCGGGATATATTGGATTACTTGGAGGCTTTGTCTTATCTATTTCTGTCTCAAATTGTGTTACAATATTGAACTGAGCTAGCTTAATGTGGACATTGGATTCGTGTCATTCTGAGCTTTAAATCATAAGTTACAGACAATTTAGTGCGGATATGTCAAGTTGATCGGCCAGTTAAAGTGATCATTCTTAACTGATCATTGCTGCTCATTGAGTAAAGGCTTATAAATTAAGCTAATGCATGGCATCACGCAGTTTTGGATAGATTGGATTACTTGAACTCTTTTTTGTATCTGTTTCTGTATCAAATTGTGTCACAATATAGAAAATGGAACTAGCTTAACGTGGGCATTGGATTCGTGTCATTCAGAACTCTAAATCAAAAGTTACGGACGATTTAGTTCGGACATGTCAAGTTGATCGGTCAGTTAAAGTGATCATTATAAACTGATTATTGGTGCTGATTGAGTAAAGGCTTTTAAATGAAGCAAAATGCATGGCATTACACAGTTCGGGATAGACTGGATTGGTTGGATGCTTTGTTTATCTATTTCTGGCTCAAATTTTGTCACAATATAGAAAATTTAGCTAGATTAACGTGGGGATTTGATTCGTGTCGTTCGGAGCTCTAAATCAAAAGTTACATGCAATCTAGTGCGGACATGTTCATCTGTCAGTGAAAGTGATCATTCTAAACTGATCAATGGTGCTAATTAAGTAAGCGCTTATAAATGAAGCATAAGCATGACATCACGCATTTCGGCATAGATTTGATTACATGGATGTTTTGTCGTATCTATTTCTATCTCAAATTTTGTCACAATATAGAAAATTGAGCTAGCTTAACGTGTATATTGTATCCGTGTCATTATGAGTTATATAATAAAATATTATGGACGATTTAGTGCCTACATGTCAAGTTGATCGCCTAGTTAAATTGATCATTTTAAACTGATCATTGGTGCTAAAAGAGTAAATGATACAAGCCTTGATTCAAGGATGTATGCGCGTGGGCTGTTTGGAGAAGTTTAGGTGAGAAACTCGACCTTAGACTTCTTGGATAGGGGTTTTTGGGTTGGTATTCGATGGAAAGGTGAAGTGAACCACACGAGGGGTGATGAACCTCGTGATAAATCACAAACTTAGAGCTAGGAGGGCTGGTCTCAACTAGTTCTAAGCGCACAAGATTCTTGAGAGAAAACTTGTTGGGGAAAAAGTTCTATCTTTATTAATATCAAAAAGGTTGTCGAACTACAATGCTGGAAGGAGCCTTATTAATATGCTCGACAGCTGGACCTTCTAGGGTCAAGCCAAATAAGAAAAGAAAAACTTACAAAAGTGCACAAAAGGAAAAGATACAAAAGTGTATAATCGAAAAAGGACCTATTCCTAAAATATCTTTGACTCAATAAAAGTAAATATTCTAGATCCTACCCTGCAAAACAGAAAGAGGCATATATTCGAATTGAAACTTACCTTAACTTACCTCATGGCCAAGAAATGGAAGGTGGCCGTCCTTGTGGCATGCACGCGCCTTGCTCCTAGTCTTCGACTTGGAGTAGGGTTAAAATTCTTTGGGCCCTGACCTCTCTTGCCACTAAAGCCCAAGTCTCTGATGTCCCTTGTGTTGTTGAGAAGCCATTGGACTCTTTCTTGCATTTTTGGCCCATTGTCCTTAGTCGATCTTCCTCTAGGAGCTTGTCGACCCATAAGCTGAATTTGTGGAAGAGTGCCCTTGATCTGCTTCTTGTCATTGCTCCTTGAGGTACCACTGGTGTAGATACTTCTTCTAGGTGCATGTCCTGGAGCTGGTAGCTCATTTGGTCCGAGTCCTCTTGTGTAAAAGTGGAAATGCGCGTGTACTCGGCTGGATCGGCTGTACCGGCTGGATTGTACGAGGTACTGGCCGGAATGCCTTCAGGACCGGCCAAGTTGATCCCGGAGTTGGCGGCATCACCAGAGGGACCGGCGGGGTCATCCACGTCGCCACCAAGTGTGCCGGAAGCTTGGGCCTCTCCGCCGGCAATGCTGGTTGCTCTGGTCCTTGTGGTCGAGGGTCCAGCGGTACTGCTTGGGCCGGCAGGCGTGCCAGATGGTCCGGCTGTCTCGGGCAAGCTTCCTGGTCGGCCAGTCTGGTCTCCTGGTTGGATGTACGACCTGATGTCCTCATCATTCCCTCCCTCTTCAGTAGGTTTTGTCCTCAAAACTGGATCATCTGCATGGAAAGGGGCCAGGTCAGTAACATTGAACGTATTGGACACATTAAACTCACCTGGCAGCTCGATCCGGTAGGCGTTGTTGTTGATCCTCTCGAGCACTCTGAATGGTCCATCTCCTCTAGGTGCTAGCTTGGAGCACCTTAGGTTTGGGAACCTCTCCCGCCGTAGGTGTAGCCACACCCAATCGCCTGGTTGAAAGATCACCTCCTTTCTTCCCTTGTTGGCATGAGTCACGTACTGTCCGGTCCTCTTCTCCAAGTTTTCGGCTACCTTCTGGTGTAACCTCCTTATGAACTCTGCCTTGGATGCTCCGTTGAGGTTGGTCATCTCAGCTGGTGGTAGTGGTGTTTGCTCCAATGGGGTGAGAGGGTTGAAGCCGTATACACTTCAAATGGTGTCTTCTTGGTTGCTGAGTGCACGGCTCGGTTGTAAGCGAACTCTATGAATGGCAGGCACTCCACCCAAGTCTTTAGGTTCTTCCCTAGTGTAGTTCTGAGAAGAGTTGATAGTGTCCTGTTGACAACTTCAGTTTGGCCATCGGTTTGAGGATGGCAGGTGGTAGAGAAGAGTAGCTTCGTGCCTAGCTTTCTCCAAAGGGTCCTCCAGAAATGGCTGAGGAACTTGGTGTCCCTGTCTGATACGATGGTCCTTGGCACTCCATGAAGCCGTACTATCTCCCTGAAGAACAGCTCAGCTGTTTGTGTGGCATCATTGACATTGGCACATGGGATGAAATGTGCCATCTTGGAGAATCTGTCCACCACTACAAAGATTGCATCTTTGTGGTTGATCTTGGGCAGACCTAGAACAAAGTCCATCGAGATGTCCACCCATGGATGTGTTGGTATGGGCAGTGGGAGATACAACCCGTGAGGTTGCACTCGGGACTTTGCCTTCTTGCAAGTGATGCATCTTGCACAATGTGCTTCTACTGTCCTCTTGATGTGTGGCCAGTAGAAGTGCTCCTTGACCACTGCTAGAGTCTTGTCGACACCAAAGTGGCCCATGAGTCCTCCTCCATGAGCTTCTCGGATGATAAGCTCCCTTAGTGATCCTTGTGGTATGCACAGCCTTCTTTCTCGGAACAAGAATCCCTCATGGATGTAGAATTTGCCATGACTCCCTGTGCTACACTCCTTGTAGCTCTCAGCAAGTCAGGATCATCCTTGTATAGATCCTTGATGTGCTCGAATCCTAGGACTTTTGCCTCCATGGTTGATATCAAGGCAAACCTCCTTGATAGTGCATCGGCTACCACATTGTCTTTGCCCTTCTTGTATTTGATGACGTACGGGAAGGTCTCTATGAACTCCACCCACCTGGCATGTGATACAAGCCTTGATTCAAGGATGTATGCGCGTGGGCTGTTTGTAGAAGATTAGGTGAGAAACTCAACCTTAGGCTTCTGGATAGGGGTTTTCTGGTTGGTAAACGATGGAGGGGTGAAGTGAACCACACGAGGGGTGATGAACCTCGTGATAAATCACAAACTTAGAGCTAGGAGGGCTGGTCTCAACTAGGTTCTAAGCGCACAAGATTCTTAGAGAGAAAACTTGTAGGGAAAAAGTTCTACTTTATTAATAATCAAAAAGGTTGTCGAACTACAATGCTGGAAGGAGCCTTATTAATATGCTCGACAGCTTGACCTTCTAGGGTCGACTCAAATAAGAAAAAGGAAAGTTTACAAAAGTGCACAAAAGGAAAAAATACAAAAGTGTATAACCGAAAAAGGACCTATTCCTAAAATGTTCTTGACTCAAAAATGTAAAGCAACTAGATCCTACCCTGCAAAACAGAAAGAGGCATATATTCGAATGTAAACTTACCTTAACTCACCTCACGGCCAAGAAATGGAAGGTGGCCGTCCTTGTGGCATGCACGCGCCTTGCTCCTAGTCTTCGACTTGGAGTAGGGTTAAATATCTTTGGGCCCTGACCTCTCTTGCCACTAAAGCCCAAGTCTCTGATGTTCCTTGTGTTGTTGAGAAGCCTTTGGACTCTAATTTGCTCTTCTGGCCCATTGTCCTTAGCTGCTCTTCCTCTAGAAGCTTGTCGACCCATAAGCTGAATTTGTGGAAGAGTGCTCTTGATCTGCTTCTTGTCATTGCTCCTGGAGGTACCACTGGTGTAGATACTTCCTCTAAGTGCATGTCCTGGAGCTGGTAGCTCATTTGGTCCGAGTCCTCTTGTGTAGAAGTGGAAGTGTGCGTGTACTCGGCTGGATGGCCTGTACCGGCTGGGTTGTGCGCGGTACTGGCCGGAATGACTTCAGGACCGGCCAAGTTGATCCCGGAGTCGGCGGTGTCATCAGGGGGACCGGCGGTGTCATTCACGTCCCCACCAAGTGTGCCGGAAGCTTGGGCCTCTCCGCCGGCGATGTTGACCGGTCTGGTCCTATAGGTCGAGGGTCCGGCGGTACTGTCTGGTCCGGCAGGCGCGCCAGATGGTCCTGCTGTCTCGGGCAAGCTTCCTGGTCGGCCAGTCTGGTCTCCTGGTGGATGTACGACCTGATNGTCCTCTTGTGTAGAAGTGGAAGTGTGCGTGGACTCGGCTGGATGGCCTGTACCGGCTGGATTGTGCGCGGTACTGGCCGGAATGACTTCAGGACTGGCCAAGTTGATCCCGGAGTCGGCGGTGTCATCAGGGGGACCGGCGGTGTCATTCACGTCCCCACCAGGTGTGCCGGAAGCTTGGGCCTCTCCGCCGGCGATGTTGACCGGTCTGGTCCTATAGGTCGAGGGTCCGGCGGTACTGTCTGGTCCGGCGGGCGCGCCAGATGGTCCTGCTGTCTCGGGCAAGCTTCCTGGTCGGCCAGTCTGGTCTCCTGGCTGGATGTACGACCTGATGTCCTCATCATATATTGATGAGGACATCAGGTCGTACATCCAGCCAGGAGACCAGACTGGCCGACCAGGAAGCTTGCTCTAGACAGCTGGGCCATTTGGCACGTCTGCCGGACCAAGCAGTACCACCGGACCCTCGACCAATAGGACCAGACCGGTCAGCATTGCCGGCCGAGAGGCCCAAGTTTCTGGCACACTTGGTGGCGACGTGGATGACACGGCCGGTCCCCTTGGTGATGCCACCGACTCCGGGATCAACTTGGCCGGTCCCCTTGGTGATGCCACCGACTCCGGGATCAACTTGGCCGGTCCTGAATGCATTCCGGCCAGTACCTCGCACAATCCAGCCGGTATAGCCGATCCAGCCGAGTACACGCGCATTTCCACCTCCACACAAGAATACTCGGACCAGAAGCTACCAGCTCCAGGAAATGCACCTAAAGGAAGTATCCACACCAGTGGTGCCACCAGGAGCAATGACAAGAGTAGATCAAGAGCACTCTTCCACAAGTTAAGCTTATGGGTGGACAAGCTCCTAGAGAAAGATCGAATAAGGACAATGGCCAGAAGTGCAAAGAAGAGTCCGAAGGCTTCTCAACAACACAAGGGACATCGGAGACTTGGGCTTTAGTGGCAAGAGAGGTCAGGGCCCAAAGATTCCTAACCCTACTCCAAGTCGGAGACTAGGAGCAAGGCGCGTGCATGCCACAAGGACGGCCACCTTTCATTTCTTGGCCGTGAGGTAAGTAAGGTAAGTTTTCAATAAGAATATTTGCCTCTTTCTGTTTTGCAGGGTAGGATCTAGAATATTTACATTTATTGAGTCAAAGACATTTTAGGAATAGGTCCTTTTTCGATTATACACTTTTGTATCTTTTCCTTTTGTGCACTTTTGTAACTTTCCTTTTCTTATTTGAGTCGACCCTAGAAGGTCAAGCTGTCGAGCATATTAATAAGGCTCCTTCCAGCATTGTAGTTCGACAACCTTTTTGCTAATTAATAAAGATCGAATTTTCTTTACAAGTTATTCTCTCAAAGAAGCTTGTGCGCTTAGAACCTAGTTGAGACCAGCCCTCCTAGCTCTAAGTTTGTGATTTATCACGAGGTTCATCACCCCTCGTGTGGTTCACTTCACCCTTCCATCAAATACCAACCCAAAAAACCCCTATCCAAGAAGTCTAAGGTCGAGTTTCTCACCTAACCTTCTCCAAACAGCCCACGCGCATATAAGCCTTGAATCGAGGCTTGTATCAGTACTTCTTCACAAACTGCCTATACATTTGTGCCTTAAGGTCTCCCCAATCAAAGACTGGTTTGTTGTAGAAGGTCCGTGCATTTTCCTTCAACCACCAATTGTAGGCATCTCCAACGAGCATATCAACGGCATATGAAAGCTTCTCTTCTTTGGGGATGTTTTTTGAGCGCAGCCATTGTTTCATGTTGGTTTCCCTTTGGAGGTATTCATCTGGGTCCTTGTTATACCCTGAAAAGGTTAGAGATTTGGAATTGCAAAATATATACCTTACTAGTCCGATTCCTTGATCTAGTTGGAGTGGTGTAGGTTGGCACTTGGCTTGACACAACGAAGTGGCAAGGTGTGAATGTCTTTGGCCAGCTTCTATCAGTGGAATAGTAGTCTGGTGGCTCTGGCTCGAGATCTTCAACTCCTGTTTCATTGTCAAAATCATATTCTGTATAGTCTTCATGCCGTGTCTCATATCCATAGGAATCATCTACATCGGACAAGTCTTGGTGCCATTCATCACAATAATTTTCTTCAAAGAATTGGTAAGGACTTTCTTCCTCATAATACTCCATATTTTAAATTTGTACCTTGCACAAGGAAGAAGATAGATTTGAGTCGAAATACACAAATAAGGAAACTAGACTTGAGTGCATATTTGGTATTAACACACAAGTAGTATCAAAAGGAAATCAACACAAGAAAATATGTTTATGGTTTTTTTTGGTCACTTTTGGCAACTAACTTAAACTAACTTTAAAAAAAATTAAAAGACTATTTTTTTTATTAAATTAGGACAAAAATAATAAGAATATTATATAAATCTTTTCTTCTTTTTTTTTAAAAAAAAAAAACTTAACTAGCAACTAAATTGGAAAATAACAAAATGAAGTTATGTTTATATTTTTGGGTTTTTTTTTCTCTTTATTTTGACGAAATTAAGCAAACATGAAATGCAAATTTTTGATTTGGTTTTAGATTTAAATGAGAGGAGACAAAAAGAATCAACAAGAAACAATGCAAATGAAGAATAACAAATATTTGTTTTTTTTGGTTTTCAATAAGATGTAAATAACAAAATGCAAAATAAAAGCATAAAAGATAAAAGATAAAGGTTGGATGAACACAACCTGGGATAGGAGCTTTTAGCTCTGATACCAAATGATGTAAGATTGAATATCAATCTCACAAGCAGTACGGCCGTGACTCGCAAGACCGAGAATCTCTCTTGGCTTAAGTGAGCAAGGAAACTAAAAGGAGGGGATTTTGATCGAATCACACGATCAAATCGTGAACCAAGGGAGTTTGAATCTCTCAAACTAACCTGGCCGTGGCTTCAATAGAAAGGAAGTGAATTACACACTTTATTTCTAAAGACTAAGAACAAGACTCAAAGACAAGGCTTTGAAGAAAATACTTTGTATTCAAATTTAATTTCAATGGTGGTCTATCTTTACAATGAGGTCGTGCTGAGCTTATATAGTGCTCCTAGCAACGGTCCTAAACCTAAAAAAGAGAAAAGGAAATCATATATTTAAAATATATGGTTGTTGGCCATTAATGTCTAGTTTGGCCAACAAGGAAAGTGTATATTCTTGAATCTTGAGAGCTTTGGGGCGAATGTAAGGTGTCTAGGTACATCCTGGATGCTTTGGAAAGTCTTCAATACGTGCCCAAGTTGCAAGGAATAGAGATATTGCAATCTGAACACATTAAGTGCACTTCGGTCCATATATGGCGAGTCTTGGAGAAAAGGGTTTCGCCTGATCTTCTGGTGGCTGGTGCATGGTAGGTTTATTTTGGGCTTCCTTAGGGCCTTAATAATATCTTCTGGACGCCATGTTTTGGTTTGCAAGTGATTAAACCAGTTGGCCATCTCACTTGCCATAAACGGCTCCAATCGGTTCATTTGAAGGCACGGATGGACCCACCTGGTCCAAGGAGTGTTTGAGCTTCTAGAAGTGCTTAAGGGAGCTCCTAGAAGTACCAAAAAGTCTCCTGGTCGCCAAAGAAACGTTTGGAAACTTTCATATAAGGAAAGTTCCAAATATGGTAAGTTTTGAAAACTCCAATTTGATGTATGGTGCATGACTTGATCTGGCCTTGTTTTGGGTGAGCTGCATGTCGCCACGTGTCCTCTGTGAGTCAGGATTATAGGCCAGGTTTGGTCTTGGCTGTCCGCTTCTTTTTTAAGCTCGGATTCATGAAGATACACCCATGTATCCTTTTACGCGTATTTGGACGCCTTTGTGTTCCTTTGGCCGGCCGGTCTGGGCAGTTGGCCGGGGGTTGGGTTGATGACCTCATCAGAGGGAGAGAGAGAGAGAGAGAGAGAGAGGGAGATAGAAACAGAGAGAGAAGGAGAGAGAGTGAGAGAGAGAGAGGGAGAGAGAGAGTGAGAGAGAGGGAGAGAGAGTGATACAAGCCTCGATTCAAGGCTTATATGCGCGTGGGCTGTTTGGAGAAGGTTAGGTGAGAAACTCGACCTTAGACTTCTTGGATAGAGGTTTTTGGGTTGGTATTTGATGGAAGGGTGAAGTGAACTACACGAGGGGTGATGAACCTCGTGATAAATCACAAACTTAGAGCTAGGAGGGCTGGTCTCAACTAGGTTCTAAGCGCACAAGATTCTTGAGAGAAAACTTGTAAGAAAATTCGATCTTTATTAATTAGCAAAAAAGGTTGTCGAACTACAATGCTGGAAGGAGCTTATTAATATGCTCGACAGCTTGACCTACTAGGGTCGACTCAAATAAGAAAAGGAAAATTTACAAAAGTGCACAAAAGGAAAAGATACAAAAGTGTATAATCGAAAAGGACCTATTCCTAAAATGTCTTTGACTCAATAAATGTAAATATTCTAAATCCCACCCTGCAAAACAGAAAGAGGCAAATATTCTTATTGAAAACTTACCTTACTTACCTCACGGCCAAGAAATGGAAGGTGGCCGTCCATGTGGCATGCACGCGCCTTGCTCCTAGTCTTTGACTTGGAGTAGGGTTAGAAATCTTTGGGCCCTGACCTCTCTTGCCACTAAAGCCCAAGTCTCTGATGTCCCTTGTGTTGTTGAGAAGCCTTTGGACTCTACTTTGCACTTCTGGCCCATTCTCCTTAGTCGATCTTCCTCTAGGAGCTTGTCCACCCATATGCTGAACTTGTGGAAGAGTGCACTTGATCTACTCCTTGTCATTGCTCCTAGTGGCACTACTGGTGTGTATACTTCCTCTAGATGCATGTCCTGAAGCTGGTAGCTTATCTGGTCAGAGTTTCCTTGTGTAGATGTTGAAATGCTCGTGCACTCGGCTGGATCGGCTGTACCGGCTGGAATGTGCGAGGTACTGGCCAGAATGCCTTTAGGACCGGCCAAGTTGATCCCGGAGTCGGCGGCATCACCAAGGGGACCGGCGGTGTCATCCACGTCACCACCAAGTGTGCCGGAAGCTTGGGCCTCTCCGCCGGCAATGCTGGTTGGTCTGGTCCTATTGGTCGAGGGTCCGGCGGTACTGCTTGGGCCGGCAGGGGTGCCAGATGGCCCTGCTGTCTCGGGCAAGCTTCCTGGTCGGCCAGACTGGTCTCCTGGCTGGACATACGACCTGATGTCCTCATCACAACCCATATAGCATCGTTCCCTGCCTTGGTCCTTTGTAACCCACTCACAAAATGAATTGTGTTGTGGTCCCACTTCCATTCCGGGATGGGTAAGTTTTGTAACAACCCACTCGGAACTTGGTGTTCTGCCTTGACCAGTTGGCAAGTCAGACACTTAGCCACCCATTCAGGACATCTCTCTTCAGCCCCGCCCAATTGTAGTACCGCTTCAAGTCTCGGTACATCTTAGTCAAACCTGGATGGATTGCAAACTTAGACTGATGTGCTTCCCTTAGTATTTTTTTCCCTTAATTCCCATACATTAGGAACACACACTTGTCCTTTTATCACAATCATCCCATTGTTCGACTTCCCACACTTGGACTGATCGTTTTGGACCGCTTGGTTCAACATTTCATCCTTTTCTTGGGCTACTCAGATCATACTTAATAGTCTGCCGATTTGCTGCATCTAAACCCAATGGTTCGGGTTCGCTTGATATTGTATTCAAATGCATCATCTTAACCAGTCTGACAAGGGTTTCCACATCCTTTTCGGCATGAACATCCGATCGCCTCCTTCTCAAGGCTTCCACCATAATATTTGCATTTCCCGGGTGGTAGGCAATATCTAAGTTATAATCAGCCACAAATTTCATCCACCTTTTTTGCCTAAGGTTCAATTCGGGTTGAGTGGAGATGTACCTCAGACTCTTATGGCCGGTAAAAACTTGCACTTTGGCTCCATACAAGCATGACTGCCAAATCTTCAATGCAAAGATTACTGCCACTATTTCTAAGTCATGAGTGGGATAGTTTCCTTCATGCTTCCGCAATTGCCTTAATGCATAGGCGATCACCTACCCTTTTGCATCAGAACACCAACCAGCCAATTTTGGATGCGTCTGTGTATACTTCATAGGGCTCATCTGGTTCAGGCAGTGTGATGAGGACACAAGATGGTCTGGCTGGCCAGAAGATCTAAATGGCTGACCAGAAGACCTGCCCGAGTCAGCCGAGCCATTTGGCGCATCTGCCGGGCCAAGCGGTACCGCTGGCCCTACAATCAGCCGAGCCGGGATGACCAACTTCGCCGGCGGAGAGGCCAAAACCTCTGGCCCAACTGGCAGGGACGTGACTAACACCGCCGACCCAGCTGGTGATGGTGCCGGCCCACCAATCGATCTGGCCGGCTCCGATTTCATTTCGGCCAGCTCTACACACGGTCCAGCCGGCTCAAGCGATCACACAACCATTTCCACCTCTACACAAAGAGACTCGGATCAAATCAGCTACAAGCTTCAAAGCATGAACCTAGATGAAGTCTCTACACCAGTGGTGCCACCATAAGCCATGACAAGGAGCAGAACAAGGGCACGCTTCCACAAGTTCAGCTTGTTGGTAGACAAGTTCCTAGAAGACCAACGACAAGGAGCATTGGGCCAAGAGTGCAATGATGAATCCAAGGGCTTCTCAACATCTCAAAGGACTCCAGAGACTTGGGCTCTCATGGAAAACGAGGTCAAGGCCCAATACTTCATAACCCTACTTCAAATTGAAGAGTGAGCACGTGTAACAAAGGTCGGTCACCTTCCATTCCTTGGCCGAATGGTAAGTAGGTAAGTTTTCAATTATATATTTGCCTTTTCTGTTTTACAGGGTAGGAATTAGTAGTTTTCTATTTTATGAGTCAAGAACATTTAAGTAGATGTCCTTTTTCGGTTATTCCCTTTTGTAATCTTTCCCTTTTGCACTTTTGTATGTTTTCCTTTTCTTTTTGGGTCGACCCTAAAAGGTCAAAGCTGCTGAGCATATTAATAAAGCTCTTTTCAGCATTGTAGTTTGACAAGTTTTTGTTTATTAATAAAGAGAGCATCTTTCTTACGAGTTAATAAAGAGTTGTGATTTATCACGAGACTTTCCATCCCTCGTGTGGTTCACCTCACCCCACCACCCACTATCCACCAGAAAACCCCATTCTAGACATCTAAGGCCGAGTTTTTCGCCTAATCTTCTCCAATCGGTCCAAGAGTGTTACGGCCTTGATTCAATGCTTGTATCATTTTGGTATCAGAGGTTAAACTCCTAAAACTAGGTTGGTTCTATCCTTTATTTCATTCTTCATTCAGTTTCGTGCAATAGTTTAGTTCCATTCCAAAAAATTAAATAAAATATCACCTAAAAACCAAACCAAGTGCAGCCTATCTCCTATGTGCATCACTAAGGTTTAGGATCATTCTTTTCATTGCATCTTTGTTTTTCTTTTTTGCTAAAGCATATTTACATTAATCTTAGGTTAAAATTGAAAATTAAAAAAAAAGTAACAAGAAAATCAAAGAAAAATTGGCCAAAAGAATCTAGGAGATTTGCATCATTAATCATTAGATTTGCATGATTAATTGTTAGATTTGCATCATTAATTGTTTTCCTTTTGTTAGATTTTTCCATTTTTTCTACTTTTGACTTTTCTTTAAATTTCCCCTACTATAAAAACCCTCTGCTAAAAAATTCTTTGGAGAAACTAACTCTATATTTTTTGTAGCAAACGATGGCTGAAGGAGGAAATCAAAATGCCACCGAGGCCATGATGGCCATGTTCACCACACTCCAAACCCAACTCGCATCAATAGGCGAGAGGCTGGAGCGTGTGGAAAGGCCGGTGAGATTCCAAGCTATAAGGCACAGGAGGGCTGGCGAAGACTCTGCTGAAGGTCCTGACCACCCAAGGACATGGCCAGAAGAGGAGGAGCCCCACACGGATGAAGAGGAAGGCCAACAGCCTCACGGCTATCACCCTAGGCCTAGAGGACCTCCACGGCAATCAGAAGCCTCTTGCAATGGCTACAAGTCATATGGTCACAACCAGAGACCAATAATGCCCCCTAGACATCATGAGGATGGAGATGACTATGCCTACAACCGGGTAAATAATCATGACGTCAAACTAACACCTCCAAGTTTTGCAGAAAAAGTAGACCCCGAGGCCTATCTAGATTGGGAAAGGAGGATGGATCACATCTTCGACCACTACAACCAACCAGGCCCTAGGAGAGTCTCCATGGCAGTAGCACAACTCACGGATAATGCCCTCATCTAGTGGGATCGTGAGGGTTCTAACCGAAGTAGAAGGAGGTTGAGACCCGTAGATTCGTGGGTCGACATGAAGGATCTCATGAGACAAAGGTTTGTTCTACCTTATTTTCATTGGGACTTGCAACGCCGTTTTCGTACTCTTAAACAGGGCACAAGATCAGTGGAGGAGTACTATGAGGTGTTTGAGAGACTAAGGAATAGGCTGGAGCTCAATGATGATGAAGAGGTATTGATGGCTCAATTCTTGGATGGATTGCAAGAAAGAATCAGCGGAAAGTGGTGAGACAAATCTATAGTGATTTCAAGGACTTGTTCCATCTTTCTGTCCAGGCTGGACAGCACATCAAGCATAAGAGCGAAGACATCCGCAACACACCTCAGACGCCTTAGGCACTAAGCAACGGTACCAAGCCCGTAGACAAAGGCAAAAGCATAGAGATAGAGTCACAGTTCAAGAGCAAGCCTCCTCAACAAACCCATAACCAGAGAGAGCCTAGTAAGTCTTCTAACCCTCAGAGATCACGTGATATCAGTTGTTTTAAGTGTAGGGGTCGCGGTCACATCTCAAGGGAGCTCCCAAACAACTGGGTCATGCTAATCACGGAGGCTGGAGAATATGAGTCTCACAATGAAGAAGATTTCGAACCAGAAGCAAAATATGGAGACATAGAGTACCCTGATGTGGGAGAGGTACTGATAACAAGAGGCATCCTTAGTGCAATGGTCGATCTCTCCGAGATCATTCAAAGGGAGAACATCTTCCACAGCCGGTGCACCATCAATGGCAAGGTATGTAACCTCATCATAGATGGTGGTTCTTGCACTAACGTGGCTAGTGCATATATGGATGATAAGCTAGGTCTAGAGAACACAAAGCATCCCCGGCCATATCGACTGAGATGGCTAGACGACAAGGTGGAGCTCAAGATCCATGAGCAAGTAACCATGCCATTCAGTGTGGACAGTTACCAAGACCAGGTAGTTTGTGACGTGGTACCTATGCAAGCTGGCAATTCGACAAGGAGACAAGACAGGATGGCCGGACCAATTTATACACTTTTGTGTATGACAAGAGAAAGGTCAGCCTATCCCATCTCACGCCCGCCCAGGTACACAAGTTGCAACTACAAATGAGTAAGGAAAAGAAGCTCATTAAATCTAATTTTCTTATTCAACTGAGTCACGTCCGGAGAGCTTTGGCCTCTAAGGACTTAATGTTACAAATGGTCTTTAAAGAAACTTTGAGTGCAGAAAAAGAACAGGTAGAGCTACCTCCTGAAGTAGCAGCCCTCCTCAATAAGTTCCAGGATGTATTTCCTGAGGAGATACCAGCAGGCTTGCCTCTTCCACGCGGCATTGAGCACTAGATTGACCTCGTGTCCAGAGCAGCCTTGCCCAATCCACTAGCCTATCGGATGAGTCCAGAGGAGTCCAGAGAGCTTGAAAAGCAAGTTAAGGAGCTCTTGGAGAAAGGCTATGTTCGAGAGAGCTTCAGTCTAAGTGCCGTACCAGTATCCCTAGTCCCCAAAAAGGATGGGACTTGGCAAATGTGCGTAGACTGCCGAGCCATCAACAACATCACTGTCAAGTACCGGCACCCTATACCACGGCTGTATAACATGGTGGATGAGCTGAGTGGAGCCATGGTCTTTTCCAAGATAGACCTCTAGAGTGGATATGATACAAGCCTTGATTCAAGGATGTATGCGCGTGGGCTGTTTGTAGAAGATTAGGTGAGAAACTCAACCTTAGGCTTCTGGCTGGGGGTTTTCTGGTTGGTAAAAGATGGAAGGGTGAAGTGAACCACACGAGGGGTGATGAACCTCGTGATAAATCATAAACTTAGAGCTAGGAGGGCTGGTCTCAACTAGGTTCTAAGCGCACAAGATTCTTAGAGAGAAAACTTGTAGGGAAAAGTTCTACTTTATTAATAATCAAAAAGGTTGTCGAACTACAATGCTGGAAGGAGCCTTATTAATATGCTCGACAGCTTGACCTTCTAGGGCCGACCCAAATAAGAAAAGGAAAACTTACAAAAGTGCACAAAGGAAAAGATACAAAAGTGTATAATCGAAAAAGGACCTATTCCTAAAATGTTCTTGACTCAAAATGTAAAGCAACTAGATCCTACCCTGCAAAACAGAAAGAGGCATATATTCGAATGTAAACTTACCTTAACTCACCTCACGGCCACGAAATGGAAGGTGGCCGTCCTTGTGGCATGCACGCGCCTTGCTCCTAGTCTTCGACTTGGAGTAGGGTTAAATATCTTTGGGCCCTGACCTCTCTTGCCACTAAAGCCCAAGTCTTTGATGTTCCTTGTGTTGTTGAGAAGCCTTTGGACTCTAATTTGCTCTTCTGGCCCATTGTCCTTAGCTGCTCTTCCTCTAGAAGCTTGTCGACCCATAAGCTGAATTTGTGGAAGAGTGCTCTTGATCTGCTTCTTGTCATTGCTCCTGGAGGTACCACTGCTGTAGATACTTCCTCTAAGTGCATTTCCTGGAGCTGGTAGCTCATTTGGTCCGAGTCCTCTTGTGTAGAAGTGGAAGTGTGCGTGTACTCGGCTGGATGGCCTGTACCGGCTGGATTGTGCGCGGTACTGGCCGGAATGACTTCAGGACCGGCCAAGTTGATCCCGGAGTCGGCGGTGTCATCAGGGGGACCGGCGGTGTCATTCACTTCCCCACCAAGTGTGCCGGAAGCTTGGGCCTCTCCGCCGGCGATGTTGACCGGTCTGGTCCTATAGGTCGAAGGTCCGGCGGTACTGTCTGGTACGGCGGGCGCGCCAGATGGTCCTGCTGTCTCGGGCAAGCTTCCTGGTCGGCCATTCTGGTCACTTGGCTGGATGTACGACCTGATGTCCTCATCAGGATACCACCAAGTCAGAATGAAAGAAGGTGATGAGTGGAAAACTGCTTTCAAGACAAAGCAAGGGCTTTACGAGTGGACAGTAATGCCATTTGGCTTGACTAATGCCACAAGCACCTTCATGCGCCTTATGAACCAAGTTTTTAGGGTGTATATCAGTAAGTTTGTAGTAGTTTACTTCGATGATATACTTGTCTATAGTAAATGCCTTAGGGAACACATCACACATCTTGAGATGGTGCTTAAAACCCTTCGACAAGAAGAGCTTTATGCCAATCTCAAGAAGTGCACCTTTTGTATTGACAAGCTTGTTTTCTTACGCTTTGTTTTGAGTTAACAGGGCTTACAGGTTGATGAGGAGAAGATTCAAGCCATACAAGAGTTACCAACACCGAGCAACATCAGCCAAGTAAGAAGCTTTCACGGCTTGGCCAGCTTCTACGAGAGATTTGTGCCCAATTTCAGCAGCATTGACCCATCATTGACGGTAGTAGTGAAGAAGATTGTGGAATTTAGCTGGGGAGAAGCTCAAGAGAAGTCATTCCAGGCCCTGAAGGACAGTCTCACTCACGCACGAGTGCTAGTCCTTCCCGATTTCAGCAAGACGTTCGAGGTGGAGTGTGATGCCTCTGGAATAGGCATAGGCGCGATGATAACCCAAGGAGGAAGACCAGTGGCATACTTCAGTGAGAAGTTAGGTGGGGCCTCACTGAATTACCCCACCTATGATAAGGAGCTCTATGCCCTAGTCTGAGCCTTGGAGACTTGGCAACATTACTTGTTGCCCAAAGAGTTTGTGATCCACACTGATCACGAGACTCTAAAACACCTTAGAGGGAAAACAAACCTCAAGAGAAGACATGCTAGGTGGATGGAGTTGATAGAAACATTCCCTTACGTCATCAAATACAAGAAGGGCAAGGATAATGCGGTAGCCGATGCGCTATCAAGGAGGTTTGCCTTGATCTTAACAATGGAAGCAAAGGTATTAGGATTTGAGCACAGCAAGGACTTATATCAGGATGATCCTGACTTTGCTGAGAGCTACAAGGAGCGTGGCACAAGGATTCATGGCAAGTTCTGCATCCATGATGGGTTCTTGTTCTAGGAAAGAAGGTTGAGCATACCCCAAGGATCCCCAGGTGAGCTTATCACCCAAGAAGCTCATGGAGGAGGTCTTATGGGCCACTTTGGTGTTGACAAGACACTGGCCATGGTCAAGGAGCACTTCTATTGGCCCCACATCAAGAGGTCAGTAGAAGCCCATTGTGCAAGGTGCATCACTTGCAAGAAGGCGAAGTCCCGAGGGCACCCTCATAGGTTGTATCTCCCTCTGCCCATACCTACACATCCATGGGTAGATATCTCCATGAACTTCGTTCTAGGTCTGCCCAAGATCAACCACAAAGATGCCATCTTTGTAGTGGTTGATCAATTCTCTAAAATGGCACACTTCATACCGCGTGCCAATCTTAATGATGCCACGCAAATGGCAGAACTGTTCTTCAGTGAGATAGTGCGTCTTCATGGAATACCAAGGACAATTGGGTCAGACTGAGACACCAAATTCCTTAGCCACTTCTGGAGGACCCTCTAGAAGAAGCTAGGCACAAAACTACTCTTCTCTAGAGGAAGCTAGGCACTTCTCTTCAAACTGAAGTGGTCAACCAAACATTGTCAACTCTTCTCAGGACCACACTTGGGTAGAACCTCAAGACATGGGTGGAGTGCCTGCCATTCATTGAGTTTGCGTACAACCGAGCAGTGCATTCTGCCACTAATAAGACCCCTTTGAAGTGGTCTATGGCTTCAACCCTCAAACGCCTTTTGAGCAAACACCACTACCACCAGTATAAATGACAAACCTCAACGGGCATCTAAGGCAGAGTTCATCAAGAGATTGCACAATAAGGTAGCAGAGAACATGAAGAAGAGTACCGGGCAGTACGTGACTCATGCCAACAAGAGGAGAAGGGAAATGATCCAGGCGATTGGGTGTGGCTACACCTACAGCAAGAAAAATTTCCAAACCTAAGGAGTTCCAAACTGGCCCCCAGAGGAGATAGACCATTCAGAGTCCTGGAGAGAATCAACAACAATGCCTACCGACTTGAAATTCCAGGTGAGTTTAATGTGTCTAACACATTCAATGTGACTGATTAGATCCTTTCCTTACAGATGAACCAGCTTTGAGGGCAAAACCTATAAAAAGGGGAGGGGATGATGAGGAAACCGGCCAGAAGATCTGAATGGCCCACCAAAAGGCCTGCCCGAGACAGCCGGGCCATTTGGTGCATCTCCCGGGCCAAGTGGCACCACCGGCCCTATGATCAGCCGGGCAAGGCTGATACAAGCCTTGAATCAAGGCCGTAACACTCGCGGCTGGTTGGAGAAGAGTAGGAGAGAAACTCGGCCTTAGGCTTCTGGATAGGGGCTTTCTGGTGGGTATTGGATGGTGGGATGAAGTGAACCACACGAGGGGTGATGAACCTCGTGATAAATCACAACTTAGAAGCTAGGAGGACTGGTCTCAACTAGAGTTATAAGCGATAGAGTTTTAGGAGAAAAATTCGTAGGAAAAAGTGCTCTCTTTATTAATAATCAAAAGTTGTTGAATACAATGCTAAATGAGCCTTATTAATATACTCGGCAGCTTTGACCTTTTAGGGTCGACAAAAATAAAAATGGAAAAAATACAAAAGTGCATAAGGAAAATTACAAAAAGTAAATAACTGAAAAAAGACAGATACCTAAATTGTTCTTGACTCAATAAATGGAAAATTACTAATTTCTACCCTGCAAAACAGAAAAGGCAAGTATATAATTGAAAATTTACTTTTCTTACCTTTCGGCCAAGAAATGGAAGGTGGCCGACCTTGTGGTTTGCACGCGCCTAGCTCCTAGTCTTCAACTTGCAGTAGGGTTACGAAATATTGGGCCTTGACCTCTTTTGTCATGAGAGCCCAAGTCTCTGGAGTCCTTTTGAAATGTTGAGAAGCCCTTGGATTCTTCCTTGTACTCTTGGCCCAATGCTCCTTATCGTTGGTCTTCTAGGAGTTTGTCTACCCACAAGATGAACTTGTGTAAGAGTGCACTTGTTCTTCTCCTTTTCATGGCTCCTACTGGCACCACTGGTGTAAAGACTTCATCAAGGTTCATGCCTTGAAGCTGGTAGCTGAGTTTCTCTTAGTCTGCTTGAGTAGAGGTGGAAATGGTAGTGCCATCGCTTGATCCGGCTGTATTGTGCATTGAGCTGGCCAAGTTGAAATCGGAGCCGGCCAGATCAATCACTGAGCCGCTAGCGTCATCAGTTGGGCCGGCGGTGTTGTTCACGTCGCTGTCAGTTGGGCCAGAGGTTTGGGCCTCTTCGCCAGAGAAGTTGGTCGGCCCGGCCCGGCTTATCATAGGGCCGGCGGTATCGCTTGGCCCCGCAGATGCGCCAATTGGCCCGGCTGTCTCGGGCAAGTCTTCTGGTTAGCCATTTTAATCTTCTGGCCTGCCACACGATCTGATGTCCTCATCATACCCTCCCCCTTCAATAGATTTTGACCTCAAAACTGGCTTATCGGTAAGGAAAAGAGTTAAATTAGTCACATTGAATGTGTTAGACACATTAAACTCACTTGGAAGTTCAATATGGTAGGTGCTTTTTTTATCCTCTCCAGCACTCTGAATGGTCCATCTCCTCTTGGGGCCAGCTTGGAACTCCTTATGTTGGGGAACCTCTCTTGCCGTAGGTGTAGCCACACCCAATCACCTGGTTGAAAGATCATTTCTCTTCTCCCCTTGTTGGTGTGAGTCACGTACTACCCGGTACTCTTTTCCAGGTTCTTTGCTACCTTCTGGTGTAACTTCTTAATGAATTCTACCTTAGATGCTCCATTGAGGTTAGTCATTTCTGCTGGTGGCAGTGGTATTTGTTCCAAATACGTTTGAGGGTTGAAGCCATCAACCACTTCAAAAGGGATCTTCTTTGTGGCTGAATGCACTGCTCGGTTGTAAGCAAACTCTATAAATTGTAGGCACGCCACACATGTCTTCAGGTTCTTCCCTAGTGTGGTCCTGAGAAGAGTCAACAATGTCCAGTTGACTACTTCAGTTTGGCCATCGGTTTGAGGATGACATGTGGTAGAGAAGAGCAGCTTTGTGCCTAGCTTTCTCCAAAGGGTCCTCCAGAAGTGGTTGAAAAATTTGGTGTCTTTGTCTGACACGATTGTCCTTGGCATTCCATGAAGTCGTACTCCCTCCCTGAAGAATAGTTCTGCTGTTTGTGTGGCATCATTAACATTGGCACATGGTATGAAATGTGCCATTTTGGAGAATCGGTCCACCACTACAAAGATAGCATCTTTGTGGTTGATCTTGGGCAGACCTAGAACGAAGTCAATGGAGATGTCTACCCATAGATGTGTAGGTATGGTGATGAAAACATCAGATTGTCTGGCTGGCCAGGAGACCAGAATGGCTGACCTGAATGCTTGCACAAGACAGCTGGGCCATTTGGCGCGTCTGCCGGCCCAAGCGGTACCGCCGGCCCTATGACCAGCCGGGCCGGACCGATCAACATTTCCGGCGGAAAGGCCCAAACCTCCGGCCCATGTGGCGGCGAGGTGGATGACACCGCCGGCCCAATTGGTGACACCGCCGGCTCCGGAATCAACCTGGCCGGCTCCGATGACAACTTGGCCAGGTCCTCGCACAGTACAGCCGATCCAGCCGATTGCACCACCATTTCCACATCAACACAAGGGGATTCGGATCAGCTAAGCTACCAGCTTCAAGTCATGAACCTGGATGAAGTTTCTACACCAGTGGTGGCACCAGGAGCGATGACAAGGAGCAGAACAAGGGCACTCTTCCACAAGTTCAGTTTGTGGGTAGATAAGCTATTAGAAGATGATCGACAAGGAGCATTGCACCAAGAGTACAAGGAAGAGTCCAAGGGCTTCTCAACACTACAAAGGACTCCAGAGACTTGGGCTTTAGTGGCAAAAGAGGTCAGGGCCCAACGATTCATAACTCTACTCCAAGTCAAAGACGAGGAGCTAGGCGCCTGCATGCCACAAGGTCGGTGATACAAGCCTTGATTCAAGGATGTATGCGCGTGGGCTGTTTGTAGAAGATTAGGTGAGAAACTCAACCTTAGGCTTCTGGATAGGGGTTTTCTGGTTGGTAAACGATAGAAGGGTGAAGTGAACCACACGAGGGGTGATGAACCTCGTGATAAATCACAAACTTAGAGCTAGGAGGGCTGGTCTCAACTAGGTTCTAAGCGCACAAGATTCTTAGAGAGAAAACTTGTAGGGAAAAGTTCTACTTTATTAATAATCAAAAAGGTTGTCGAACTACAATGCTGGAAGGAGCCTTATTAATATGCTCGACAGCTTGACCTTCTAGGGTCGACTCAAACAAATAAAAGGAAAGTTTACAAAAGGGCACAAAAGGAAAAGATACAAAAGTGCATAACCGAAAAAGGACCTATTCCTAAAATGTTTTTGACTCAAAAATGTAAAGCAACTAGATCCTACCTGCAAAACAGAAAGAGGCATATATTCGAATGTAAACTTACCTTAACTCACCTCACGGCCAAGAAATGGAAGGTGGCCGTCCTTGTGGCATGCACGCGCCTTGCTCCTAGTCTTCGACTTGGAGTAGGATTACAAATCTCTGGGCCTTGACCTCTCTTGCCACTAAAGCCCAAGTCTCTGATGTCCCTTGTGTTGTTGAGAAGCTATTGGACTCTTCCTTGTATTTTTGGCCATTGTCCTTAGTCGATCTTGTTCTAGAAGCTTGTTGACCCATAGGCTGAATTTGTGGAAGAGCGCCCTTGATCTGCTTCTTGTCATTGCTCCTTGAGGTACTACTGGTGTTGAGACTTCCTCTTAGTGCATGTCCTGGAGCTGGTAGCTCATTTGGTCCGAGTCCTCTCGTGTAGAAGTGGAAGTGCGCGTGTACTCGGCTGGATCGCCTGTACCGGCTGGACTGTGCGCGGTACTGGCCGGAATGACTTCAGGACCGGCCAAGTTGATCCCGGAGTCGGCGGTGTCATCAGGGGGACCGGCGGTGTCATTCACGTCCCCACCAAGTGTGCAGGAAGCTTGGGCCTCTCCGCCGGCGATGTTGACCGGTCTGGTCCTATAGGTCGAGGGTCCGGCGGTACTGTCTGGTCCGTCAGGCGCGCCAGATGGTCCTGCTGTTTCGGGCAAGCTTCCTGGTCGGCCAGTCTGGTCTCCTGGCTGGATGTACGACCTGATGTCCTCATCATTCCCTCCCTCTTCAGTAGGTTTTGTCCTCAAAACTGGTTCATCTGCCTGGAAAGGGGCCAAGTCAGTAACATTAAACGTATTGGACACATTAAACTCACCTGGTAGCTCGATCCGGTAGGCGTTGTTGTTGATCCTCTCGAGCACTCTGAATGGTCCCTCTCCTCTTGGTGCTAGCTTGGAACTCCTTAGGTTTGGGAACCTCTCCTGCCGTAGGTGTAGCCACACCCAATCGCCTGGTTGAAAGATCACCTCATTTCTTCCCTTGTTGGCATGAGTCACGTACTGTCCTGTCCGGTCCTCTTCTCCAAGTTTTTTGCTACCTTCTGGTGTAACCTCCTTATGAACTCTGCTTTGGATGCTCCGTTGAGGTTGGTCATCTCAGCTGGTGGCAGTGGTGTTTGCTTCAATGGGGTGAGAGGGTTGAAACCGTATACCACTTCAAATGGGGTCTTCTTAGTTGCTGAGTGCACGGCTCGGTTGTAGGCGAACTCAATGAATGGCAGGCACTCCACCCAAGTCTTTTGGTTCTTCCCTAGTGTTGTTCTGAGAAGAGTTGATAGGGTCCTGTTGACAACTTCAGTTTGGCCATCGGTTTGAGGATGGCAAGTGGTTGAAAAGAGTAGCTTCGTGCCTAGTTTTCTCCAAAGGGTCCTCCAGAAATGGCTGAGGAACTTGGTGTCCCTATCTGATAGGATGGTCCTTGGCACTCCATGAAGCCGTACTATCTCCCTGAAGAACAGCTCAGCTGTTTGTGTGGCATCATTGATATTGGCACATGGGATGAAATGTGCCATCTTGGAGAATCTGTCCACCACTACAAAGATTGCATCTTTGTGGTTGATCTTGGGCAGACCTAGAACAAAATCCATCGAGATGTCAACCCATGGATGTGTTGGTATGGGCAGTGGGAGATACAACCCGTGAGGTTGCACTCGGGACTTTGCCTTCTTGCAAGTGGTGCATCTTGCACAATGAGCTTCTACTGTCCTCTTGATGTGTGGCCAGTAGAAGTGCTCCTTGACCACTGCTAGAGTCTTGTCGACACAAAAGTGGCCCATGAGTCCTCCTCCATGAGCTTCTCGGATGATAAGCTCCCTTAGTGATCCCTGTGGTATGCACAGCCTTCTCTCTCGGAACAAAAATCCCTCATGGATGTAGAATTTGCCATGACTCCCTGTGCTACACTCCTTGTAGCTCTCAGCAAGGTCAGAATCATCCTTGTATAGATCCTTGATGTGCTCGAATCCTAGGACCTTTGCCTCCATGGTTGATATCAAGGCAAACCTCCTTGATAATGCATCGGCTACCACATTGTCTTTGCCCTTCTTGTACTTGATGATGTACGGGAAGGTCTCTATGAACTCCATCCACCTGGCATGTCTCCTCTTGAGATTGGTTCGCCCTCTGAGGTGTTTGAGAGTCTCGTGATCAGTGTGGATCACAAACTCCTTGGACAGCAAGTAATGCTGCCAAGTCTCCAATGCTCGGACAAGGGCATAAAGCTCCTTGTCATAAGTAGGGTAGTTCAGTGAGGCACCACCTAGCTTCTCACTGAAGTATGCCACTGGTCTCCCTCCTTGAGTTAGCACTGCTCCTATGCCTATTCCAGAGGCATCACACTCCACTTCAAACGTCTTGTTGAAGTCGTGAAGGACTAGCACTGGTGCGTGTGTAAGGCTGTCCTTCAAGGCCTGGAATGCCTTCTCCTGAGCTTCTCCCCAGCTGAATCCCACGTTCTTCTTCACTAC
>JAEVFF010001351.1:36126-100901 GCA_018901945.1 Pugionium dolabratum | reverse complement strand
CCTTGAAGTCGTTGTAGATTTGCCTTTCCACCTTGCAGCTGATCCTTTCTTGGAGTCCATCCAAGAATTGCGCCATCAATGCTTCCTCATCATCATTGAGCTCCAATCTGTTCCTTAACCTTTCGAACTCTTCATAGTACTCCTCTACTGATCTGGTACCCTGCTTAAGAGTACGAAAACGTCGTTGCAAATTCCTATGAAAGTAAGGTGGAACATACCTTTGTCGCATGAGGTCTTTCATGTCGACCCATGAGTCTACGGGTCTCATTCTCTTCCTCCTTTTGTCAGATACCTCACGATCCCACCAGATGAGGGCATTGTCCGTGAGTTGTGCTACTGCCATTGAGACTCTCCTAGGTTCTGGTTGGTTGTAGTGATCAAAGATATGATCCATTCGCTTCTCCCAATCTAGGTAAGCCTCGGGGTCTACTTTTCCTGCAAAAGTTGGAGAAGTTAGTTTAACATCAGGATGAATTACCCGGTTATAGGTGTGTTCATCTCCATCCTCATGACGTCTAGGAGGCATTCTTGGTCTTTGGTGAAGACCATATGGCTCAAAGCCATCATCTTCTGCCTCTGGTTGCCGTGGAGGTCCTCTCGGCCTATGGTGATAGTTATGAGGTTGCGTGTCCTCATCTCCATATGGCTGGGGTTCCTCCTGTTCGTGCCGTGTCCTAAGGTACTCAGGACCCTCAGGACGATCTGGCTCAGCTCTCACGTGCCTTATGGCCTGGAATCTTACTGGTCTCCCCACGCGCTCCAACCTCTCGCCTATGGATGCGAGTTGTGTTTGGAGTGTGGTGAACATGGCCATCATGGCTTCAGCTGCGTCTCTATTCTCTTCTCCCATGTGTGCTACAAAGAAAGAAGACAATTAGGATGCTCCTAAATTATTAGGAGAGTTTTCTTTTTATATGTGGTTTGAAAAAATGCAAAAAGGAAAAATTCTAAAGAAAGGAAATTCGACTACAAGAGAAAAAAGGAAACTTCCTAGACAACTTGTGCTAGCTGTCCAATTCGAATTCTTTTAGTATCTTTTCTATTTTCTTTTTCTTTTCTTTTTAATTAAACTTTAAAATAAAGGAAATATGACTTAAACAAAAAGGAAAACGTGAATGATAATGCAAAAGTGAACCTAAACCCTAGTGATACACGTAGGAGGCTAGATGCACTCGGTTTGGAGTTTGATGTTGTTTTTTTGATTTTTCTTGAATACGACTTAAACTAATGCAAGAACTAGAAATAAGACAAGCAAAGGATAGAAACAACCTGGTTTAGGAGCTTTAAGCTCTGATACCAAAATGATACAAGCCTTGATTCAAGGATGTATGCGCGTGGGCTGTTTGTAGAAGATTAGGTGAGAAACTCAAACTTAGGCTTCTGGATAGGGGTTTTCTGGTTGGTAAACGATGGAAGGGTGAAGTGAACCACACGAGGGGTGATGAACCTCGTGATAAATCACAAACTTAGAGCTAGGAGGGCTGGTCTCAACTAGGTTCTAAGCGCACAAGATCTCTTGAGAGAAAACTTGTAGGGAAAAAGTTCTACTTTATTAATAATCAAAAAGGTTGTCGAACTACAATGCTGGAAGGAGCCTTATTAATATGCTCGACAGCTTGACCTTCTAGGGTCGACTCAAACAAATAAAAGGAAAGTTTACAAAAGTGCACAAAAGGAAAAGATACAAAAGTGCATAACCGAAAAAGGACCTATTCCTAAAATGTTCTTGACTCAAAAATGTAAAGCAACTAGATCCTACCCTGCAAAACAGAAAGAGGCATATATTCGAATGTAAACTTACCTTAACTCACCTCACGGCCAAGAAATGGAAGGTGGCCGTCCTTGTGGCATGCACGCGCCTTGCTCCTAGTCCTCGACTTGGAGTAGGGTTAAATATCTTTGGGCCCTGACCTCTCTTGCCCCTAAAGCCCAAGTCTCTGATGTTCCTTGTGTTGTTGAGAAGCCTTTGGACTCTAATTTGCTCTTCTGGCCCATTGTCCTTAGCTGCTCTTCCTCTAGAAGTTTGTCGACCCATAAGCTGAATTTGTGGAAGAGTGCTCTTGATCTGCTTCTTGTCATTGCTCCTG
Organism: Pugionium dolabratum; assembly: GCA_018901945.1. Lineage (NCBI taxonomy): Eukaryota > Viridiplantae > Streptophyta > Magnoliopsida > Brassicales > Brassicaceae > Pugionium > Pugionium dolabratum. Next base: position 98,814 of record JAEVFF010001351.1, on the reverse strand, counting down.
GAGGTACCACTGGTGTAGATACTTCCTCAAAGTGCATGTCCTGGAGCTGGTATCTCATTTGGTCCGAGTCCTCTTGTGTAGAAGTGGATGTGTGCGTGTACTCGGCTGGATGGCCTGTACCGGCTGGATTGTGCGCGGTACTGGCCGGAATGACTTCAGGACCGGCCAAGTTGATCCCGGAGTCGGCGGTGTCATCAGGGGACCGGCGGTGTCATTCACGTCCCCACCAAGTGTGCCGGAAGCTTGGGCCTCTCCGCCGGCGATGTTGACCGGTCTGGTCCTATAGGTCGAAGGTCTGGCGGTACTGTCTGGTCCGGCAGGTGCGCCAGATGGTCCTGCTGTCTCGGGCAACCTTCCTGGTCGGCCAGTCTGGTCACCTGGCTGGATGTACGACCTGATGTCCTCATCACATTGTGTGCTACAAAGAAAGAAGACAAGTTATGATACTCCTAAATTATTAGGAGGGTTTTTTTATAAGGATTCGAAAAAATTGCAAAAAGGAAAAAATCTGAGAATTGGAAATTTCGAATATATGAAGATTTGAACAAAAAGAAAACTTTCTTGACAACTATTGCTAGCTGTCCAATTCGAATCCTTTTGTTATTTTCCTATTTTCTTTTTCTTTTCTTTTTAATTTAACTTAAAATAATAGAAATATGATTCTAACAAAAAGGAAAGTCGAATATAGCAATGCAAGAATGATTCTAGAACCTAGTGATGCACGTAGGAACTAGATGCACTCGTATGAGTTTAGATGTTATTTTTTTGATTTTCTGGAATGAAACTTAAACTAATGCAAGAATAAGAAACAAAACAAGTTAAAGGATAGAAACAACCTGGTTTAGGAGCTTTAAGCTCTGATACCAAAATGATACAAGCCTCGATTCAAGGCTTATATGCGCGTGGGCTGTTTGGAGAAGGTTAGGTTAGAAACTCAACCTTAGACTTCTTGGATAGGGGATTTTGGGTTGGTATTCGATGGAAGGGTGAAGTGAACCACACGAGGGGTGATGAACCTCGTGATAAATCACAAACTTAGAGCTAGGAGGGCTGGTCTCAACTAGGTTTCTAAGCGCACAAGATTCTTAGAGAGAAAACTTGTAGGGAAAAAGTTCTACTTTATTAATAATCAAAAAGGTTGTCGAACTACAATGCTGGAAGGAGCTTTATTAATATGCTCGACAGCTTGACCTTCTAGGGTCGACTCAAATAAAGAAAAAGGAAAGTTTACAAAAGTGCACAAAAGGAAAAGATACAAAAGTGCATAACCGAAAAAAGGACCTATTCCTAAAATGTTCTTGACTCAAAAATGTAAAGCAACTAGATCCTACCCTGCAAAACAGAAAGAGGCATATATTCGAATGTAAACTTACCTTACTTACCTCACGGCCAAGAAATGGAAGGTGGCCGTCCTTGTGGCATGCACGCGCCTTGCTCCTAGTCTTCGACTTGAAGTAGGGTTAGGAATCTTTGGGCCCTGGCCTCTCTTGCCACTAAAGCCCAAGTCTCTGATGTCCCTTGTGTTGTTGAGAAGCCTTTGGACTCTTCCTTGCACTTTTGGCCCATTGTCCTTAGTGATCTTCCTCTAGGAGCTTGTCGACCCATAAGCTGAATTTGTGGAAGAGTGCCCTTGATCTGCTTCTTGTCATTGCTCCTTGAGGTACCACTAGTGTAGAGACTTCCTCTAGGTGCATGTACTGGAGCTGGTAGCTCATCTGGTCCGAGTCTTCTTGTGTGGAAGTGGAAATGCGCGTGTACTCGGCTGGATCGGCTGTACCGGCTGGATTGTGCGAGGTACTGGCCGGAATGCCTTCAGGACCGGCCAAGTTGATCCCAGAGTCGGTGGCATCACCAAGGGGACCGGCGGTGTCATCCACGTCGCCACCAAGTGTGCCGGAAGCTTGGGCCTCTCCGCCGGCAATGCTGACCGATCTGGTCCTATTGGTCGAGGGTCCGGCGGTACTGCTTGGTCCGGCAGACGTGCCAAATGGCCCGACTGTCTCGGGTAAGCTTCCTGGTCGGCCAGCCTGGTCTCCTGGCTGGATGTACGACCTGATGTCCTCATCAGAGTGGATGCACTCAGCTTCTTTTGATGAAGCAAATGGTCGCTGATTATGGTATTAGCTCTAACTCACTCTTGATTCATTGTGATAATGAGAGCGCTATCAACATTGTAAAGAACCCGGTACAACATTCACGAACCAATCACATTGATATAAGGCACCATTTCATTCCTGATCTTGTTGAGCAAAAGCTGGGTGAGATAGACCATGTGAACACAAATCTGCAATTGGCAGACATATTTACCAAACCATTGGATTTCAACAGATTTATCAGTCTAAGAAAATCTATAGGCATATGTGAACTCTAATTTGGTTGTTCTGTGTGTGTCTTGATCTGAGACAGGAATGCAGGCTAGGATTTGATGGATGATCCAAATCTTGTCTAGAACTGTCAGAATCTTTGGAATGAAAAATAGATGCCCCTCATACTATCACTCACATGCGTTATGTACGGAGGAATTCAAAGAGCTCAAATGATCACTGTTTTAAGACGAACAAATCAACATCCTTGTAGTTGAGAAATCAAGTGATACTACTTGGGGTTTTCTTGGATATGGGAAATAGGATGCAAATCAAAAATAAATAAAAAAGTAAAGAAAAAAAAAAGAAAAGAAAAAAGAAAGAAAAAAGGGGGGACGTCCTGATCTGTCAAGAGCATTGTAACTCATGCAAGCAATTCCCTATAGTACATCTGTCTCTTTATTTGCACTATGTGGTGATAAAGGTATTAGGGTGTAAAAGTCTATTCATTTCGTGTTTTAAGAGTTTTGGATGGATTGGGTATCTGATGGATATTTTTGCTTGTGTTCTGGATCAAGGTATAGTTTGTCTAGTTCATAACAGAACACTTGATTTGTGTGCATTTTTGTCTTGTCCGCTTCTTGTCTAGTTTTAGTGTGGTGTTGATATATGCTCACTATGGTTTCACATCGATTGATCTCTCTGAGGAGTTCACTATGTGTTGGCTAGCTCTGTGTGGTTCACAATATGCAGCTGTAAGTTGGGTTCTAGTAATGTTCTGATACACTCATATCAATATGCAAATTTGAGTAAGGTTCTTAGGAGTGTTTTCTTGATTGAATCTTCTCAATGGTTAATGAATATGACCTTCCGTGGGAAGAGATGCAACTTCTAAGGTCTCTGTGTTGTTTTTTTAACTTCTGTGTGCACTTAAGTAGGGGGAGATGATGGTGATAAAAAGGTGGAAGTCTCTGGTTCCAGAGAAGCTTAGTTCATGGGGGAACTCAATTGAAGCTTAGTTCATGGGGGATCTCAATTGCTGGGGGAGGTCATTTTGGTTTTTGTTGTTAACTTAATCAGGATTTTGGTGTCTGAAAAATTAGTGTACATGTTTTTGGCTAGGCTTGCTGCGTTTGTTGTTTCATGCTTGTAAGACAAAAATTCTTGAGTATCACACCAAGTTAAAAAGAGGGAGATTGAAGATGTGAGAAGATTACATCAAGGTGAACAGAGAAACTGGAGATGTGAGAAGATCACATCAGAGCAGATAAGGCAAAGTGATGCAGCAGAGGAAATTTTATCAAAGGATTAAGGAATATTTCTATAACCGGATGGGTGGGAATCTTCTAAATGGTAGGATTAGTTTCAATATAAATACATGAGACTAGGAAAACCTAGTTTCACAAAAAATAGGGTTAGGCGTGCAAGGTTGCTGAGCCATATCTTTGAGAATGAACAAAATGGTTAGCTGAGTGACTGGTTGTGAGTCAAAACCAAGAAGAACTGTTCTGTCTTGGTTTGATCGGAACAACTGAGGTTAGGATATTATTGGGTAGACTAAGACTTGAGAAAACTTGGTTGCATCAATGGATCTGTAGGAGAAAGATTCTTAAAAAAGACCTTCGAGGTTATTTTTCTTTTCTGCAGCTTCTACATGAGAAAAGCGTATAGCCATATTTTTATATGATTTAGCAAAGACTCATCTCCTAAATGAAATATATGTTGATTAACTCGGTTATGTATCTTCATCAGGCACAAGAACCTTTAAAGCAGAAAAACACTACCAGTAGCAGCAAAATTCAATTCCAAAATTTAAATAACTATTGATTAAATTGTGAGTTATTTATTGTTGAACTTTTAGTTGATATTATACATTGTTTTTATAAATGAACCGATGAATAATGTCGGTACTTTTTCAACTCCATACAGATGAAAAAAGAAAAAGAAACATATTCAAAACTAGAATGAATCAAATGAGAAAAAATTTCATTATAAAGAAGTTTGAAGAAAGATTTGGAAAGAGATTCTTCCAATGGAAATATTTCAAAACACAAGTATGATACTAATAAGAAAGTATACACTAAATTCAAGAGGTTAACTTACTATAGAACTACACTTGGCTATGATGCTATGAGAAAAATAAACATGGTGGATGGTTAGTGGGATGAACATATAAAAAAAATAAGTTTTTGGTTTTCTTGTATAAGATCAATAATCAATAATCAAACTTGTTAATACTTTTTCCTCACATACAATGTTTTAGTTTATGATATATAGGAATTGTTTTAAGTTCGAAAATATAAAAACAAGTTGATTCCTAATATGGATGTGTTTGAAGAGGAGTTTGGCGCTATAATAATACCTGAAGGACAAGGATGGAGCGTTCAACAACGAGAAGCTAGTTTAAATTCTAGAGTAGATGGAGATAATGAGAATGAAACTGATTCTGTTGATATAGAAATATCAATGCCATTGGCAGAGACACAAGCCCAAGCTAGAAGTTCAAGATTAAAAGAAAGTATAAAGAGAAGAATGTAGTTAGAAAGATTTGTGTTGAACACAATAAAATTTTTGAAAAGAAAAACAAAATAGTGGAACAAATGTTCGAAAATGGTATGCTTCTAGTGTTAAGTATGTAGTAGAGATAATTAATGAAATTCCTAGAGTGAGGAAGTGATCTCAATTTCACCGAGCATCGATTGATCATCTTCTATCTGATACAGCAAACCACCAAGGTTTTTTATATTTTTCTAGTATTGATGATAAGGTTAACTATTTAAAGCACAAGAACGAAAGAAAACTTGAAGATTACCTTTTGTTTATATTTTTAATGATGTAATATTTTAGCTTAACTACTATGATGATAAGATTAAGATTAACTACTGTGATGACTTTTAATATTATGGATTATGATTTTAGTTGTATATAATATATATATATATATATATATAAATTTTGGGACATAAAACACTTGTCGTTTGGTTTATAATTATGTTTTAGCCTTGTATAATTTTTGTATTTTTCAATATGGGTTTTACAGATGGTTAGAATATGGATATTTACTGATGAGGATGATGAGGATGATGAAAATGATGATGATGAATAATTTGGTTTGTTTGGTGTACTTAGTATCGAGAGATTAAAGCATAGAACAGATTGAGGAGTAGATTGGCGTCATGTTCAACACTTTATGCATGGATCATATCAGTAATGCTATGATATTCTTCGAATAAACCAAAGAACATTTAAAGATTTATGTAGGATGCTAACTAGGCAATATGGGTTACAAAAGTATGAAAATTTCTATATTGAGGAATATGTTGCGATATTTCTTGAGGTGGTTGGTCAAGATAAAACAATGCGGGTTATAGCTGAAATATATTAACGGTCATAGGGTACAATAAAAAGAAAAAGATGACGTTTTGAGTGTTCTCCTCAAGTTTGTAGGAGATACACTAAAACCGCAAGAATTTGAGTTTACAAGAGTAAATCTTTTTGGAGGAATAATGATTGATAATGGCCATTTTTTTAAGGATTGTATTGGAGCAGTTGATGGAAATCATGTCCCAGTCTGCCCTCCTACTCGAACTGCAGAAGCGTATAGAGGTAGAAAGCCAGAACATATAATGAATATCCTTGCAATATACTTTGATATGAAGTTCAGATACGCATATGTCAGTGTACCTCGTAGATCACATGATAAAAAGATATTGACTTATTGTGAGAAGAATGAAACTTCATTTCCACATCCGTTTAATGGAAAGTACTATCTAGTTGAATCCAAATATTCCAACAGGATAGGGTATCTTAGTTCGCATCATAGGATCCGATATCATCTAAGCAAATTTTCTAGAGGAGGACCATCATCAAACACACGAGAATTGTTCAATCGAAAACATTCAAGTTTGAAATTAGTGATTGAGCGAATATTTAGAGTATGGAAAACAAAATGGAGAATTTTGGATCGTAAGCATCCAAAGTATAATTTTATTAAGTAGATTAAGTAACTATGGTACTACACAATCATTCATGGTACTACACAATCATTCATGTAAGTAACTATGGTACTACACAATCATTCATTATTCAGATTATGATTTTTTACATTGGCAAGAGAAAGAAGAATGTCATGGTCATGGTGATGAACAATAAGAAGAAGAAAAAGTTGATGGTAATGATGAATGTGGTGGACATAATCCATAGGAGTCGATTTGTGATAGTGATGCAAACTCTACATGACAACATCACAAATGAATATGGTAGAAGATGTCGATCACCATGCTAAATATTTTAGTTAAGAATTTGGTGTATTACTTTTATTTATTTTAGTTTCTGCCAAATGTATGCATAGTTTATAACTTGATAAATTATTTTTATTTTAGTTAAATGATTTAGTTTATTATTATTTTAATTTAGCTTATGATTTTATTACTAATTATATAATTATCTTTAGCAAAAATTTTATTATTATGATTGTTAACAAAACGAAAAAATCTTATTGATATATAATATATTCAAATTACATTGTTTATTAAAAATATAATTGTAGAAAAATTATAAAAATATGAGTTAAGTGAAAAACTACTACAACGGCAACAAAACAAATAAACCTACGGTCAAACGCTGTAATCACCCACGCGATTGCCAAACGAACAAACATGCGGCAACGACATGTGATCAGGTGCTGCGACTATAAAATGAACAACGATTTAACGCATATTATCGTAGCGTCTAACCGTAGATCGTCGCCGCAAACGTTGTGGCAGGAAAACGAATAGCCTCAATGTAAATAGATGTAATATTTTTTTATTTTTTCTTAAATGCGTCGACCCAAAAAGATCAAGGTCGAAGAGCTATATAAAAAGCTCTTTATGCGACATTATAACACACTTTTTGCCTAAATCAATAAAGAAAACATTTCTTTTCATCCAAGTTCTTTGTCTCTCTAACAAGTTTGCGGCTTCCCCTCTTGTTTTTGAGAAAACCTTTTCGGTCTTTTGAGAGTTTTGTTCATAAAAGGTTCATTCCCTTCACCAAATCACCCCATATACTTGTTAAAATTAGAAAAGACCTTTTGGTCAGCTAGTTTTAACCCCCCCCTTACCCTCCTTAACAACAAATTGCCTTTGGCCAATTGTTGAGATATTTTCGTACCGCATCTAAATCGATTCCAATCTTAGAAAATGCTTACAAAGACAAATATTTTTATATGGGTTTTTTGATTAGATAAAACTTAGAAAATGCAAATAAAAAATGAAAAGATAGAGACTCGATTAATACAACCTAGGATAGGACGTTGTAGCTCTCATAACAAATAATGTAAGATTGAATTTCAATCTCATAAATGGTATGACCGTGACACACAAGACCAATAATCTCTACTAGTTTAGATGGACAAGAGAACCAAAAAAGGAAGTATTGACTGTAACACAGAATCGAAAGGTGAACTAAAAGAGTTTGAATCTCTCAAACTAACTGGTATGTGGTTTTAGTATAAAGGAAATAAATCACATACTTAGTTTCTAAAGTACAAGAACAACATCAAATACAATACTTTGATAAATATATTTTGTATTCAAATTTTTATAACAATAATGGTATGTCTTTACAATAAGGTTATGCTGATATATAGTGTTCTTGGCAACGGTCCTAAGATCTAAAAGAGAAAAATATATTGTACATATAAAGTATATAGCCATTGCTCATTGATGTATTATTTGGCCAAACATGAAAATAGTAGATATTTGTATCTTGATAGCTTAAGGGTGAATGTAAGGTATCTAGGTACATTTTGTATACTTTGGAAAGTTTTTAATACATACCCAAAGTTGGCCATTAATGTATTGTTTGGCCAAACATAAAAATAGTAGATATTTGTATCTTGAAAGTTTAAGCACGAATGTAAGGTGTCTAGTCACATCCTGTATTTTTGGAAAGTCTTAATACATTTCCAAGTTGGAAAGAATAGAGATGTTTCTAAATGGAAAACATGGAATTCCCATGATCTTATAGTGAGTGGTGTAAAGGGGTTGACAAGGCTTTTTGAATGCCTAATAAATTTTTAATATATTTTTGTTTACAAGTAATTAAATCGATTAATCATCACACTTGCTATAAACGATTCTAATCGGATCAATTGAAAGTATGAATGGACATGTTTGATCCAAAACATGTTTTAGCTTCTAAAAAGTTTATAAGAACTCCTAAAAATACCACAAATTTTGCTGGTCCCCAAAAAATCGAAAACTTATATATAAAAGTTTCTAAATTTGATAAATTCTGACAATACCAACTTGATGAATGATAAATAACTTAATCCGGCATAATTTGAGCTGCTATAGACTCTCCCGATGGATCCGTTTGAAATGCTGCAATGGTTTATCAGTCATTGACTAGTGTTTCTTTAGGAGCAAGAACAAACCGACCGAACTTTTATAGGGGAAATAAGGGTATATATATGTTTACCGGTTGTGACAAGAGCAGATCAGATCGCAGCAGGAGACCAGTCAGGGCGTTTTTGCCTAAGAAGTGCTACAATTCTGGACACGACAGGTGTAGCCATCGATGTTCCCGACATGAATTCGTATCCTGCCTCTGATGGTACGGCTGCAAGTATACCTGAACCTGGTGCTGCTATATCCGGCTGTAGTTAAAAACACAAGCTAACTTCAGTAGTGTGCAACAAGTTGTATGTAAGTAAGCAAAAATCGAGTTAAGAGTTAATATTTCACCTTGAGAATGGCAGGCGATAGTGAATTGGGACCTCTAGAAGAAAATTTTGCGACCTTAGTCGCTGAAGCTCGGCCAACAAATGTTTTGGTCGGGCTGATCTTAGCTTTTGGAAATCTGCGGAAATCATTCAAAGAAAAAATCTTCACGAAATCAATAGAATTCGTATTTGGATTACAAAGATAGAAATGTGAACACTACAAGAAAACATAGAGATTGCCATTAGAAGAAGGAGAAGCTTACGTGGTTGTTTGGACATACAAGAAGGGCAAGTGTAGGTTTTGCCAAGTAACATTGAGATGGATCCATCATTGTATCCTGCAGAGCATAAGTAATGAACATATTCATCTTAACCCATGTCGTAGACAAGTCCTGGGTCGGCTACTTTCCCCGGGTTCACAAGACCGCCTCCATAGTGAAACGGGTCAGCGAGTTTGCGTGTTTCATGTCAGCGTGTGTTTTTTGTAAGTGAAAATCATAAACTGAGACCAATCTAAGATGGCTATTTTTTATTAGGTTTGAATTCATCTAAATATATCCATGTGTCATTTCACACCTATTTGACCATTATAATGCTCTTGACTGTTATTATACTCCTCGGATCAGTTGGATCGACCCTATTGAACGGAGCTTAGGTTTTGATCTCATTCCATTTTAAACATACCCCATATAAAATTCACCACATTTAAACCCCAAATCATATAAATAAGCCTATTTATTATAAAAGTATAATAGGATTACCCATTTATACTCATTTATAATTATATTAACCCATTTAAACTCATTTAACCTATTTAATCCATTTTAGGTTATATTGTTTTTCTTTTTATTTATATTTATGTTTATTTATAATCATTATATTCTTAATAAAATAATATTATATTTTTATTTTAAAAATAGGTAATAACTTTATTTATTTGTTAAAAAAAATTATTTTTTATAAATATATTAAAATATTTTTAATAAAATAAAATATTGAATTTTGTCATATGTTTCATAGAAAATTTGAGTTTTTTTAATATTTTTAAATGTTATAATGGGTAAAGTTACTTTATTTAGAATTCATTCCGTTTAAATTTATTTTCTATCAAGAAATTGTTCTACATTTTTGTCAAAAATTAAACATTTTTCATCCAAAACTTGATTTTATATTTTTCCATTAAAAATGTAATTCAACATTTTCTGCCGAAAAACGTAATTTAGAATTTTTCTGTGGAAAACGTAATTCCATATTTTTCCACCAAAACGGATTCAACATTTTTCGCTAAAAACATGATTCCGTATTTTTTTTTAGAAACGTGATTTCGTATTTTTCCGTTAATTTTATATTTTCCCGCCAAAAATATAATTTTGCATTTTCTTGTCGAAAACGTGATTTTGATTTTTTTGGCAAAAACAGAATTCATTATTTTTCTAGAAAAAATATAATTCTGCATTTTCCCGCCAAAACACAATTCCGTATTTTCACATAAAAATATAATTTTGTATTTTTTACTAAAACGTGATTTTTATTCTTTATTTTTTACAATAAATTATTGATTACTTATTATAAAATATTTTTTTAAATCATTGTTGATTAAACAAAAATAAAATATAAATTTTTTTAATAAGATACCCATTTTTTTAAATCAAAAACTCTTTTAGTAAATAAATTTTAAATTAATATCCATTTAAAACCATAAATGGATATAAATAAATTTTTAAATTTGTAAATAAATAATAAAAATTCATTAATGATAAACCTATTTTAACATCTTTAAATTCAATGATATACAGGGAGTATATAAAGGATTAGGAACTCTCCTAAAATTGTCACATCAGTTTCCCTTTATTTAGCACTCACTACTTTTACAACCGACAGAATAAAATACATTGTGACATATGTCAACTTACCTTTCCACTTTCACTTTCTTTCCTTTTTTTTCTGTCTTGAGGCTATATTAAACCATTATCCTAATGGGTTAAATAACACTGTACAAAATACATAACGTGTAAGATTTTTCTCTAAAACCAACAAAAATGTGTTTTTATGTATGGAAGAGATTAATAGGTGAAGTTTTCTATGCAAACTCTAATAGAATGTATAAATAGATTACAACAAATCAAAATTTCCAAAATTATAGGATGATCTTTGTTATACATACGACATGGTGATGATTAAGTAACAAAACTTGTCGTCATCTCCATTGTCCTATGCAGGTATAATAATAGTTCTAGCAAAAAAATTGTTCTCACTTAATTTTTGATGAGACTGATCTTCTTTTCCTCAACAACAAATTTAACACTTCGCTCCAACTGTTACAAAGAGGTTAAAACAACATCAGTAACAAATTTCTCACCTCAATTTCATATCTCATAGTAAGCAAGCACATCTAAGTAATAGAAGAGATTTGGAACATGATAAGCTAAGATTTATATTTTACCTTAAGTTTCAAGTAAGCAATAGCCTCTTTGCTTGAGGAGAACTCTGAAAGAACCGATGGTGCTTGTTCATCAATTAGAGATTTAAGCCGTTTCAGCTTCATGGATCCATCACTACCAGCATCCTGAGAATGTTTTAGCACATTTTCAGATGAGAATATTGGTGAGATGCTATAAACAAAGAAAATACTGTTCAACGCATTACCTTTCTAAGAATCTGCTTGCACAGGTTCTTTAATTTGATTTTGGGTTCAACGATTACATCGTGCTTCCTTTTTGCTAGGAGAGAATTTTCGATAACAGAGTTGTCTTCACTATTTTCCTCGTTCTCTTCTTCTCCCACTTCCTCTTCATCTTCATCATCATCATCATCATCACTGTTATCAAAAGACGTTTTCTTCCCTTGGTAAGAAACACGAGCTATTTTTTTCGGCCGGTCTTTGATACCCAGTCCTTGTTTCCCAGCCGTGGCTTTGTCCTACAGACATTTCATGGCGTGAAGATACACCCCTTTTCCAAGAACACCTTGAAAAGTAAAGGAGGGGGGGGGGGGGGGGGAGACAAACACACATACCTGAACCATGTTGTAAAGATTCTCTTGATCGTCCTCACAAAACATTCGTCTCTCATTAGTCTTCGTTAATTTCTTTTTGCCAGACTTGGCTCCAAGAAGACCGCCCGAGACAAATCCAGATTTATATCCCCACCAGTCCGAAGAAGGTTCTTCAACTTTCTGTTCTGTTCAGTCCAAAAGATCCACAGCTCAGCTCGAAAAACAAAATAATTGAAAGTCACCATTTCAAGATTTAAGGACATATAAAATCACCTTTTACACTAACAGGTTGGTCGTCAGATATAATTTCAATGTCCATAGTATCGGCTATGTCACAAACCACAGGGGAAGGTTCCTCGGTACGCTTAACCTACAAACAGTAAAATAATGTTGCCTGAGTTACACTATCACTTATAATGCGGTTTGTTTACATAATGGTAATGGCAGAGAAAATCCTGAAAATATGCACAAAGTAAAAATATGTAGAAGTTAAAAAGTAATGCGAATCGATATGAATCATGGTCATGACTCAAGCGTATATAACAAGGAGAGAACTGATTGAAAAACAAGCTTACCAATATTCCTTCAAGGTCTTTAGCTGAGTATGAGTTGACAAGCTTCCCTTTCTCTCTACGTTTATACCTAAACCAATGAAACACTCAAAGATTCAAACACCATGCAAATGCAATACAGAACTTCCCAGAGGGTTAATAAGAAAATAAATAAAAAAAACTAACAACCTTCCTTGTGGACGAGTGACTTTCATCGTTTTAGACTTGGCAGGCTCAGATTTGACAGCATCGTCGTCGTCACTTTCTGCTTCCTTCTCTGAATATGACGTATGTGACGGAAACAAGAATCATAAGTATAACTAACCTTCCATAATAAAAAAAGAAAACTGAATTTAACAAGAAGTAGTTTTACCATCACCATTCGTGCTAGACTTGTTAGGTGCTGCTTGCTGCAAATAGCACAAAAAAGGATTGAAATCATTTGCAATTTTTCCAAGAGATTCCACATAAAAAACAAAGACGGACACAACCATTACCACTTTCAATTTCTTGAGAATGTTATCGAACTGAGTTGTATCAAATGCCCATGGATTCGGCTTATCAACACCAACACCTGCTCCCAATCTCAATTTGTTTAGTCCAATACCAATAATCTATAGATGCATATGCATTTCTATACACACATTGCATAAAAATAAATAGAAATTAGTGTTTTTTGGTATAAGTGCAAAGAACCTCTATTTCGGACTTCAATATCATAAAATTCGACAATTTGAAATTCACCAAAATAAAGGAAATTAAATCTGTAATCGTCATTACATACACCTATACATCACACGATAAAGAGATTTAAGAAGAAAAAGAAGAAGAAACGAACCAGTTGTATCTTGCTTGTTCTTCACTCTCACATAGCCTTTGATTCCTTGCTTATCTTTACCAAGTCCTTCTCCTTCTTCCCAGCCCTAAATATCACCACTTCGAAATTAGATATTCATAAGATCCCTACCCTTCGATCATTTAAGAAAATTTACTTACCATCGATTTCATCAGCCGGAAAGCTGCGGATTCCTTTACGATTCCGACATACTTAACCGGAGCTTCTGGCGCCGCCATATTTTCTTCTCAATATCCGGCGACCGCTTGCAGCGAATCCGACGTAGTTCGAACTCAAAAGCGGTGCCGGAGAGAAGACTGGGCGAGGGAGTGTAGCGGAATGTTGGGAGGAGAAAACCTAGAGCGGAACAAGTGATAAACAATTTCTACAACCTCATCGACGGTAGAAATCTAATCAAATCGACAGTAGGCCCAAACAAGTCTTTATAATCTCTGAACCTAAGAGGCCCAAAGAGCCCAGCATAATCGTCTTATACATATTACTTGAGTTGCTGTACAACTTTACGTCTGACACTTGTCCTCAAATATTAAATTTTTTTTAAATATCAAAATCGTATTCAAAATATCAAATTATTTTTTGTAAATAAAATCGACACTATATAAGGAAAAAAAAAAGCAAACTGTTTTATCTGTTAAATGGACAAATGATTCTGGTTTATTGGTCATATTTGAATAAAACTAAAATTATGATTTTTTTGTAGTTGAACCAGAATCCGAACTCAACAAAAGAATTTCGAAAAGTTAACGACAATCCGAAAAGGAACATGTGCATATAAGAAGAAAAGCACTGACATTATCATCGGTGATTCTGAGACGTAACTAACAACTTAATTAAAAGCATCAATGCTTGGTCGACTTCAGCATCTCACCCTAGCTTTTCTTACTAAAAATGTAGCTTTCTTACTAAAAATATAGCTTTCTTACTAAAAATATAGCTTTCTTCGAAAATGATCAGATTAATCTAAAGGATGGTCACTACAAGGCCTTATTGGCCAATCTTGATATAGGAAAACATTACGAAGTCTCAACAGTCATGAGCGATACAAAGAATTCAGTGAACATAATTTTCACCGACACACTAAACGAACGGGAATCAAGAGATAAATATTATAGTATATAGAGTTGGTATTGGTTTATTGGTTTAATATCGGTTTTATACCGGTTTAGTTTATGAGTCTGTACATATAAAAACTTGAACATATTCTGTTATTCAATATGAGAAAATTCATCTATTTTACTGAAAATAAAAAATCTGCAGAAGGACCAATCCTGACGGGATTCACTAGAAAACCATCTACTTGAAGAGGAATGATAGAGCTTTTGTAGTCAGCCTCTATTTGTTAATATCCTTTACCGTGGTGATCCAGGCAGAGCATCCTATAACGGTATCGTAAAAGTTTTCTGGTTATATTCAATAAGGAGAATGTTGTCTATTTATCATCAATGCGACAAGTTCTCAATTTTAAGAATTCGATAATCAGAGAAAATCGAGTTCCACTTTGGACTTTATGATAGGGACCAAAATTTGTTGTGGTAAAAGGTGAACCACACTATCTTCTTAGGGAAACTCATTTAGCTAAAAAAAAATTAAACCACAAAAGGCATTCATCGAGATGACGAAAGGATAAACATACTTCAAAGTGAAAGCCATTGAATTACAAGTGACTTATTCCCAAAAAAGGTATGTAAACATTATGGTACTTTTGAGAACAACTACTAGCTAAAGAAACATAAGCTTGTTCTTCGAGGCCTTTTCAAAAGAAGCAACATAAAAATAAATCACCAGCGAACTATGAACTGCTTGATTACTAAGAGGGTACATAGACAGTTCAGTATTTCCAAACATACTTGTCAAATTTATTCAAACAACGTCTCAGACAGTTCCGAAAGAAGAAGGAATATGGAGATGTGATCTTTATGGTTTTTGTATTATCTTACAGTCCGATCGTCTTGGCCAAACTCTGCCCATTCCGAATAGTAGTTTGCACTTTCTTTTAGCTTTATTTCGGTTTATTCTAGATTGACCCTGTTTATTTTTAGGAGACTACATAAGCTTTTTTGTGCAACAGAAAACCTAAGTTTTTCTTAAAAATTATTTTATCTTTGCCTTTTTTGTCGATAACATTTGGATACTTGTTCTAGAGATTTTCAATATTTTTCTACAATTCTAGTAGAATTTCTTATCTATTTTATGTTTTGCTATTTTTATTCATTTGTATTTGTTCTTGTTATTATTATTTTTGATTAGTTCCTTATATGGATTGTAGATAAGGTAGCTTACGATGATTTGATGGTGACTAATGATGTTTAGGGCAATTAGATTATAATTCTTCAGTGATTAGGATGCATTTAATGATAATAATGAAATAACTAATCAATTTTTAGAGTTAGATTTTGTGTCTGAGAGGTGTTCGAAAAATATGTAGATAAAGTCTAATCATGCTTTTCACATTTTAACCAACCAGAGTTGATATTTAAGGTGAAAAGTAGATTGAAATAGACTTCAACTCAATGATTACTAACCAACTGATTATGGTCAGAATACTTATATTTAATTAATCAATCGATTAGTAAATGAATTAATATCACAAAAGTGGACTACTCTATTAGAAAGTGTTTTATGTCTTCGAAATGCATTTGATTGAGCACGTAAGTACTGTTAGTTAGCGGATAATCACTCTGAGTTGAATGTCTTATCCATCGTCCATATGTTTTTATAATCGAATTAAACTTGTCATTGTATTTGGTGATTATTTGCAATTAGGTAATTAGAAAACTAAACAAAAAATCAAACTGAATTGTGTTAGATTTAGGTGTTTAATGTATTCCTAGTGTGTTATTGTCCTTCCTTGTGAATTCGATACCGAAACTATTACTTTGATTGCTCTGCACTTGAAGTTGTATTAGGGCTAAAACTTACTCCCATAATGTTTTTGGCATCATTGCTAGAGAAGAAAACAGTAGCAATTAGGATTTTGATTCAATAGAGATTAAGCTTTTAATTTTTTATTTTTGTTTCTAACTACGATTTTTTGGGTCTTATAGGTGCATGAACACAAGAAGCTAAGGAAAAATAAACTTGACTGCGAGCATAATCGACATTCGGTAGTTAGAAAGAGAAAGCAACAATAGCTAAAAGAGAGCATTTGTGTCATTTAAGATGACATTTGAAAATGGAAGACCATGAAAAAAATATTCCATAAGATGTTGAAAATAAAGCCCAAAGAGTGGGCAATGAGAATAAAAATGCATTGAGAGCATTCCCATGTTATCCTTGTATATATAATATTTTATTTTATTTTTATTTTTTTATTTTTGTTTAGTTCTCTAAAACGCGGAGCACGAAGCATCTCTACAATCGGCTAGAGAATACCACGTAAGCCATTGACAATAATTGCATTATTGAATATTTTGGAGATGTTTAGGCCAATGGAAGATAATTAAACTTGCATTGTCCAAATTCACCCAAAGAGGTTCTTTACGTGCAAAGTGCTAACAAAGATGGGGATCTTCGAAGATGTAAAAGAATTACTAGGAAAAATGGGCTTCCACTACTTCACAACTTGTCGGATACCACTATTTTCAAAGATTATGCAACACTTCTTGTATACAATGCAACCTCACTACATGCACCCAAACAAAAAACAGCTAGTGAATCCTATTTGAAATTTAATGTGGACCAGAATGAATACCTAATCATTTTTTTCGGTGTATACGACATCTATGGATTTCCAAACGGGAAGATGGTGCGGTTCTCAGACTTCAGAAACACCAACCTATTTTGGGATACCATAGCACATAAACCATATTGAGGAAGGGCTTTAAAGAAGGCTAAGGTAAGAAAGCCGGTCATGAGGGTTGTTTTAAAACTTATGGCCAATACTTTGTTTGCGAGGAAGAACACAGGGGATGTACAATGATTGAACTATGTCTCCTCTTCCAAGAGTTGAAAGACATCTTCGTCAATAGTGACGATGAGAAGTTGGAAGATGCAACTTTGCCAACGAATTGACGGCATAGCGCACATGGGCTCATATGAAATCACACCCTCACGTCTATATTGGCAGCATGCTCACACCAATCTTCAAAAAATCTGCAATGCCAACTGAATTCCACTATGAGGATCTGCAAAGAGATGCACTTAACTATACATACCTATTAAAATGCAAATCCCCGAAGGATGTCGAAGATGAATCCATATACCCATTCATCTTCAAAGACAAAAATGTTGGCAAGATGGTTTCTCAATTGCCAAACCTAAAAAAAACATCCTCAGTTTTGAAAACATCTTTTTCCAACACGGTGGCCAACTGCTCATCTCAACAACACAAATGATTATAGAAGACGTGGACATGATGAAGTGCCTCCACCACGCCATCGCGGATCGTCGAGCCAACTAGTTTTACCTAACCTCCCTTTTAAACCAAGGACAACCTGAGAGAAAATTTTTGTATCAAGCGTACAAGACTCAACAACGTATCAACAAGTGGATCAGAAAGCTTCTTGAGAAGCTGCATAGGAAATTGAGGAAAACATATGAATACGTCTCATCCGAGAAGGAGCTAGGATAAGAAAGTCAGGAGCATATCGGTGAAGAATATGATGGGGAAGCACAAGAAGGAGAGGATATATGCGGAGTATATAATGAAGAAAACGATTTAATAATAGAGTTTCTTTGCGAAACCAAAGGAAAAGATGTGTAGATCCAAGCTTACCTCACCAATAAATGGTACCAATCACTTACACCTGTAAATATTGCTTGTTCATTTCTTTGTTTATCTGGATCTCTCTTTCGTGTTTGTTTTTTCACCAAGATGGTGAGCATCATTTGTATCATTTGTATTTAACATATACTTATGCATTAAAAACACAAAAAATCAAAAAATTTAAACAATTTCCAAAACAAAAAAATTCCATGTTGTTGCATTTACATTTCATACATTTAGGATGAGTCGTCTACAAATATATAGGATTTCACTTGCAATTGCACAGGGATCAATGATTATACATTTTAGCCTATGCTCAAGACCTTTCTAGAGTGTAATGATGCTTGAACCGCTTTGAAAATATGAAAATTTGGCATTTGTTGCAACTAGCTTGATAAACCTTTCTTATCTTAAAATGTTTTACCTTGCACGGCAAAAAAAGAGTATCAAGTCCAAATCAACAAATAAAGAAACTACAATGTAGTGAATATATTGTATTAACCCATAAGTAATATAAAAAAATCTACACAGTAGAATATTTTTATGGTTTTTTATGTTTATTTTGGTAACTAACTTTAGAAAAATATTAAAAGACAATTATTGGGTGACAAAAATAATAGAAAACAAAAAAATTCTTCAAATATATATACATATTTTTAATTAATAACTAAATTCGACAATTAAAAAAATAACAAAATAAATGATGTTTATATTTGTATTTTTCTTTTAATATAAATAAAATTAAGCAAACATGAAGTAAAAAAATTATTTTGTTTTTATATGAGAAGAAACAATAAAAACCAACGCAAATGAAGAACAACATCAAATTATTATTTTTGTATATATGGGGTTTTTGATAATATAAAATTTAGAAAATGCAAAACATAAAATGAAAAGATAGAGTTTGAGTGAAAACAACTTGGGATAGAAGCTTTTAACTATGATACTAGATGATGTAAGATTCAATCTCAATCTACAATTTGGTATGGCCGTGACTTGCAATAATCGAGAATCTCTTTTGGCTTAGGCGGGAAGTAAACTAAAATGAAGAGATTTTGACCAAATCACATGATCAAAAGGTGAAACAAAAGTGAATGAAACTCTCAAACTAATTGGTCCGTTGCTTGATAAGAATTTAGTATCTCTCACACTAAACTCTATATAACTTGCTCTTTGGTGGCTAAACTCAAAAATTTATGAATAACATGCTTTATATTTCGTGGTGTACTGACTGGTCCATTGCTTGATAAGAACTTAGTATCTCTCACACTAAGCTCTATATGAAAAAAAACATCAAATAACTCGCTCTTTGGTGACTAAACTCAAAAAAATTTGAATAACATGGTTTATATTTCATGATGTGTCTTTACAATTGTCTAAAGAGTTTTATATAGAACTTCTAAAAAATGTAAAAGAAGGTAAAATCAAGAGAGACGCCTACACTTAAGAAATATGGCAATTGGAGCTTTGAATGCTCGAACAAACATGGATAATAGTAAATGTATTGTATCTTGATAACTTAGGCAAGAATTAACGCCTTAATAGATTTTTTTAGATTCATTGAACAAGTACCAAAAACATAGAAGCGTTGAGGAAAGAGTCATTGGTGCTTTAATGTTGTCGCTGTCAAATATGGAAGTATTGCAGAAGGGAGATCCGCCTAATCATATGATAACCGGTGCATGCTAGGTGATTTTGCGCTTCGCTTAAGAATCTCTCATGTACGCTATGTTTTGGTTTGCAAATGATTAAACAGGTTGGCCATCACACTTGCCATAAATTACTCCAATCGGATCAATTGAAAGCACGAATGAACCTGCCTGGTCCAAAATGTGTGTTGTCTTCTAGGATGCTTTAGGGAGCTACCAAAAGTAGCATAAAGTCCCATGGTCTCCAAGAAATGTATAGAGATTTTCATATAAGAAATTTTTTAATTATGGTAAGTTCTGACAACATTAATTTGATGAATGGTGCATAAATGGTTCCAACCAGTGTTGGGGTAAGCTCTATGTCACCGCATGTCCTCCGTGATTGAGGATTATCGGCCAGCCCAGGTCTTGTCTGGTCGCTCTTTGGTTAGACTTGAATTCATTGGAATAAGCTCATGTGTCTTTTTGCGTTTGCTTGACCGTCTTTGTGCTTTTCTGTTTGGTTGGGCTGGCACATCGGTTGAGGCTTGGGTTGCTGACCTCATTGGATCCAAACGAACAATTTTCATTTAAAATATTAAGATAGAATTGTTATCAAATAACACATTTAATATGGAATAATGCGAGAGTCATTGAGAAGGGTTTGCTAATCTTGAAAACCTTCATTTGAAAGAAATGTTTATTTAACTTGAATTATCGTAATAGAGGGCTACAAGTTCCAAAAGAAAGCCAATCAACCTTCATGAAAAAGAGGAATTATCCAAGCTCAAGAAGTAAAAAAGGTAGGGGGGAGGGGGAGAACAAATTACTGGTACGCAGATTAGGAAATAAGGGGTGAATTGCAAAGCTATAAACAAAAAAGAAATCTCTAGTTCACGGCATGAGGAAGTCTTCAACTGACAGATCCTTGCTCACTTTGAGTCCGAAATCTTCAAAACCAAAGAAAGACTTACCCGTGGAAGTGAATTTGGCTTCATAGTCAACACGTCTTTGGCAAATGATTTCTCCTCCACCTCAAGATCAGATATATCACTCTCTTGATGATTGATTAGAAGTTTAATTTTACCATTAGCTTGTCCAAGGAGTTGCAACGGCCGAAAGAGCACATTACTACTGATAAGTGATGTGTTGTGAGTTTTGAAATATTCTAACCATTTTTTATATGTGTTTTTAGTCTTTATTGATTCTTTTAGTGTTTTATAAGTTTTTATAGGTTTTAGGTCACAATGGATGGAAACAACCAATTTTGGCAAAAAAAGAAGCAAAACAAGAATTTTGGACATAATCCGGTTGGATCGATTGGAGGGACCGGTCGATCCTATGTGTGTAGACGGAGAGACCGGGCAGTACTTGAGGATTGCTGGGAGCTAAGAAGATGGATCGGTCCAGGCAGGACCGATCGATCCCATCTTCCAGCGGTTGAGCAGACCGATTAGTCTAGCAAGGGGCCGATCGGTTCTTAGCTTCTGTGCGGGAAAAAACCAATTTGGGCCCAGGTTTGGCTCAATCTTACGCCGAGTTGACCTAATCCAATTTTTCAACTATTGAAAGGTTTTTTCAGCCACTTTTAGGGTTAAGTTTTATTTTCTCTAAGACTTTTTTGGCTTTTGCACTTGTAATCACTTTTGGCGAAGAAATCTTGACTCGACATATTACCAAGAAGATTTCTAAACCATTTTATTCTTAACTTATGCAATTCTTTTATATGATTATGATTTAGATCTCTAGTTAGGTTTAGAGTTTTTCAAAGGATTTTAAGAATTGCTAAATTAGTGTACTGGAATTAGTGTATTCGTTTTTCACCTAAATCTTTATTTAGGTTGTTCTTAACGCTTAATCTAACTTGATCAATTAGACAATAATATTAAGATTAATCAAAAACATCAAAAGTGATGTTAGGTATCCTGAAAAGAACTTAGATGAAAGGAAGATGATGTTAAATCAATTTATGAAACATATTGGAACTTGAACAATATTGTTTATTTAAGAATCTGAATTCAAACGATAATTTAGAAAGATATATTATTAGACATAGTAGTTAAGTGCATTGACAGTTGGATGGCTAGATAGTCGTGTTCTAAATTTTAGATGATCCTTAATCAAATCTCCAATAGAAACCTAATTGGAGATACTGATTTCCAGTGAGTTTCTCTCAACCTAACGTTTTTCATATTATAAGTTTACATCAATAGAAATTCTTTCTATTTAGATTATTTGCCCATTAAACTCTTACATTTTTCCTTCTTAGCAATATTTTTATTCTGAGCAATTGGTACTTGTGGATTCGATCCCTAAGTACTACTACACTTGTATGTGCAATTGCAGCAAGTTTCTTTCGATTAAAACCTGAGATATGAACAACATGGACTAGGACACGAGCAAAAGAAAGGAACTATCTGGACCGCAAGATACTTTTCCTTTCCTCCACAGTATCAAGCATCCCACCATCATCGAAAGACCAAAACTCAGAGATCTCATACTCCGACAGCGGCTAGTCTACTTAGCAAAACTTCAATAGTACAAGAGCATTTCTGAATTTGGGCTCAGCGGCCTCTAAATCGACCCTCAGTTCAAAAGAAGATCTCTTGAGTGAGGTCCTTTCTATTTTCCCTATACTGTCTCTCGACTTCTAAACTCGCAACCCTCATAGCGAGGAACCATAGTTATCATTCCATATAATTCCATATTCTTTTGTTATTTAATGACAATGCTATCTTAATTTTTGAGTTAGAAATGTTTGTTTGGATCCGAAAAAATCCTTTTAGACTACATTTACTTTTTGATCATACTGACACACATGTGCTTCTGCAAAAATAATGAATAATGTTAAGATATCATTGTCATTAAATAACACATCTTTATTACACACCAATATGGGGGTTTCCGTATACCCTGATGCGAAAATCTAAAATATGAAAAGAAGTGTTCATCAAAATCTCAAGTGACTTGCTGAGAACATAATACACCCTGGGAAACTTACTAAAAAGTTTATTTTCCTATTCAAAATTCCTATGAAGGTTATACGCACCTCTAGATACACTGAATTATCATAAACTTAAGAATGTTGACAATACCTTAGGAAAACCCTAATAAACTTTACCAAAAGCACTCCTAAAATATAGAGAGCTCCGCACACCTAAGGAAAACTCCAGCAAAACTTTATAAAAGTAATTCCTAAAATCTAGAGAGCCTATCGCACCTCATAGGGAGTTTTTTGAATACTAAAAAGACTTCTTTGAATAGGGCATAAAAAATGGTGGGGATGCCCACCCAATAAAGAACAAACGTTCATTCTAAAAACCGGGGCTACATGCATCCAACATCTGTCGTATTCTTGAAATCCCATCATCATTACAAACCAATATTTGGGTTTGCCCATCTTGGAAAACTTACTCAAAATCTAAAATATTAGAAGAGTCCCTCAAAATCTCCGATCACTTGCCGAAAACATAATACACCTTGGAATAGTTACTCAAAAGTTCATTTTCCTATTCAAATTTTAATGAGGGCTCTGTGCACCTCAGGGGTACTCCGAAGCATAAGGATGTCCATCAATTTCGGAAGGCTCACTGTTCCTTGGAGAAATCCTAATAAACTTTACAAATGCATTTTATAAAACTTAGAGAGCATTACACACCCAAGGGAAACTCTTGGAAAAATATAAAAGTAGCTTCTAAAGGCCAGAGGACCTAGCGCACATCATAGGGAGTTTCCTGAATATTAAAAGGACTTCTTTGAATATGCCATAAAAATGGTGGGGACGCCTACCTAATAAGGCACAAATCATTCTAAAAACCGGGGCTACATGCATCCAACAAAAAAACCAACCTAGAAAACTTTGTGTGAAATGGAGGCGTCCCCAAACTCAAAGTACTTAAGCGAGGTATGCGCAAACAAAGGAAAACCGACCTAGAAACCTCTTTGTGGAAGGGAGGTTTCCCGAAACACAAAATATTAAACAAGGGCTACGTACCCAAAGTGGGGGGACCGACCTCGAAGCATTTTTGTGAAATGAAGGTTCTCCGAATTCGGAATATCAAATTTGAGCTACACACACCTACAAGCCTTCTAGTGAAATGAAGCCCCCCAAACTCAGGTTATCACGTTGGGCTATGCAAACCTAAAGGGAGGGGGGCTAATCTTGAAACCTTCATATGGAAAAAATGCTTATTGAACTTGAATTATCATAATAAAGGGCTACGCGTGGAAAAAAGAAGCCAACCTAACCTTCATGAAAAAAGAGTGGTTATCCAAGCTTAAAAAGTAGAAAAGGTGAGGGAACAAATTTCCGGTACACATACTAGGAAATAGCAGGGTGAATTACAAAGCCAGTTAAACAAAAAAAAAATCTCCCGCTCACGGCATGCGGAGCTTTTAACAGAATGATACAAATGTACGTCGTGTTTCAAATCTTTGAAACTACAGAAAGAATCACCCATGGAAATGACTTTGGCTTTAAAGTCAGCACGTCTTTTGTAATTTTTCTTCCTCCACCTCAATATCCGATATCTCACCCTCGCGAAGATTGTTTAGAAGTTGAAGGTTGGTATTAGCTTGTCCCATGAGTTGCAACCACCGAAAGAGCACATCACTATTGACAACGTTGACTAGGACACGAGCAAAAGCAAGGAACTATTTAGACCGCAAGATAATTTTCCTTTCTCCACATCAACGTGCATCTTGTCATCATAGAAAGCCCACTCGGAGATCTCAGTCTCGATAGCAGCTAGTCTCCTTAGCAAAACTTCAATAGTAAGAGAACATATGTGAATTTAGTTTCAATGGCCTCCAACTCGGCGCTCAATTCAGAAGAATATCTCTTGAGCGAGGTTCCTTCTATTTCCCAGTACTGTCTCTCAACTTCTATACCAGCAACCACCACACAAAGATTTTTGGTCACGAAATAAGAAACCACGTTACGGAGGCCCCGAATATCGGCCTCGTAATCCCTCAAAAGAGTCGGAAATGTTCTATAAGACCTCGAAAAACCAAAAGGTGGGGTCAATATCCCAACAGAAAGACTTTGGAAATGAAAAAGAGTAAGGTAAGCACATGAATGTTACAAAAATAGGAATGAGTTTCTGTCTAAGAAACAAATGCCCATTAGAACCAAAGACGAAAATATTCTTTGCAATTAAAGATCCCTCAAGATCAAATAATGAAAAGTATGCAGGATATCTATAGTTACAAAAAATCAAAACCCCATCTCAATCCCTCAAACAA
This sequence comes from Pugionium dolabratum, assembly GCA_018901945.1. Lineage (NCBI taxonomy): Eukaryota > Viridiplantae > Streptophyta > Magnoliopsida > Brassicales > Brassicaceae > Pugionium > Pugionium dolabratum. The sequence goes on along the minus strand of JAEVFF010001351.1, from coordinate 73,824 downwards.
AGATAAATGAACACCCTTGCATATAACTAGGCCCGAGCAGATAAAGCATATGAATCGGGCTCAAACATAAGACTTAGGAAATCTGATTCCTCAAGGGATTGGAGGGACCGAAGGGAAACATGGTTCTCAACGCGTGAAGAACCATAATCGCCAGGAGCTAAAACAATAGATAATTAACAATTTATCATGAGGGGAAAAGAGGAGAAATATCCTTCAAAATATAAAATACACTACCTGATGTGGGACGATGCCACCCATTCGGTCAACTCAGAGAAAAAGAAATGATATGGGATCAATCAAAAGACGACGACTGCAAGAAGGTCAATGCTCCCCACCCTCCTCCCTTGCAATTTTGTAACTGGAACTATGGGTTTCTTGACTTAAACACCTACCTCCGATTGCAATATCGAAAAAGGATGAAGTACATGCCCTGCCCAAGACTCGGTGAAAACCATTACTGGAGATGGACTCTTCCCCACTAAAAAGTAATCTACATGGGAAGAAAAAGGAATATAAGAAAAGACCAACAGTAGAAATAGAAAAAGATTTCAAAAAACCTAAAGGAACCGCAGCGTGCCGGCTTAGCATAGCCGAGGATAATGTGGTACTCGAGGAATAAGTTCGCTTCTTTGCACTCGATTGAACTTTAGAGAAGAGATCTTCGAAGCATTTAGAACTATGGGACCCCTTTATCGATACTAGAACTAAAAAAGAGAGGGATAGAGAAGGAGAAAGAAACAGAGAATAGTAGAGACACAAATCATACCTTTCCTCTCGACTAGTCCAAAGGATAAGAAGCTGAGCCTAGTCCTAGAGACGTTGTGTTTATCCTAAAGAAAAATATAATAGTGTTATTCGTTTGGTCGCCGCCGGCGGCTGTGGCTGCGGTCAACCCTGCGACTGCGGCTGCGGTAGATGTTGTTCGTTTGTCTACCGCCGGTGGTTGCGGTTGTGGTTGATCGCAGATTTTTAGTTGCACCGCTGTTTTAATCAGCGGTCGAAAAAATTACAACGCAACCTGCGGCAGCTAAACGAATAAGAATCTGCCGCAGTCGCAGCCGCAGGTTCCTGCGGCTGCCAAACGAACATGACCAATAACTCCGCCACTAGTATTTTTTCTCAAGAAGACTATGTATTTGACAACTAAGCCTTGCGATGAAAGACATAATCCACCGATGAGCATATCTTCTTATTTTCCCAAAAAGGTATAAATCATTTGTATGAAATGGGATCTCGACCTGAAACGAACTGCAAGGTAAAACAAGAAGTATCATAGGACATAAGGGGAGGGGGAGGGGAGAATTGGAAAAGTGAAAAGGCATAATCCCAGAGATATGTAGCTAACTCCCGAGGAAGAGGGAGTCTCAAACCGTAATTCATAAAAAAAGTTGTGTAACATTAACCTTCACAAACACACTCAGAATTCTTGTAAGGCAATGGACATCGACATCGACGGATTCATGGAACTGAGAAACACGAGCAAGATTTTCGACGAGACCCAGTACATAAAGTGTTGGAACAATTTTTGAATAATATTTACATGTTCAATTTAGGTAATATGTCACAAATGTTGATTGCAAAAATTTGTTGAGATGTGAATGAGAAATGGGCAATTGGGCTCATTAAAAAGTCATAAGTTTGTTGACTAAGTCAATGAAGAAGGACAAAAGTCCCACATTAGAAATTTGGGGAGAAATTCCTTAGTATATAAAGGGAAGAGCTTATGTAGTAGCTTAAAAGAGTTGGAGAGAAAAGAAACCAAACCACGCGTGCCACCGCTAGGCCGGGCTCGGGATTGGATCTTGGTTCTTGGGTCATGGTGAAAGGCTGTAGGCCCAACATGGTTTTTTGGGCCGAATATTGGTTAAGGTTTTGGTCCAAAACCGGGTCAAAACCCTAAACCGCTCCCATCTTTTTCTCCTCCAGCCACCACGATTTTCTCGTCGGTTCGGTTGCCCCCCACAGTTTAGGGTTGCGAAAACCACTTCCTTAAAGCTATTAAAAGAGCCTTGGTTCCTCATTAACCTTCCTTAGCGTCTTCACATTCTCACATGAAAATCTTTCAGCATTTCTCCTCGTTCTCTTCTCTCTTCTCCCACTGTAAGTTCTCGAGAGTATATCGTAGTTCTTGTTCACAGATTCTATAATTGAATGTTGCAATTATATTCTCATCACGGTTGTATCCTCAAATTCATAATCTCATCAAACCGCCACACTGTAGGAGATTTATTGAATTAAGGAAAGAGATCAAATCTCGCCTCCGTGAATTCGTCTTTTCCGTAATTCTTTTCGAATCGTTTTTGATCAATAAATCGTTTTCCCATCGTGATTTTATATCTAATTTTTCATATTCGGTTTTTCGCATTCCTGCTTATCGCTTGAATTGGATTGAGAATTACGATTCGAATTTCAAATGATTTTCAAACGATTTCAAACATTTCAAAATGATTTTTCATCCTGAATAACGGTTTCAAATGATTCTGATCGATTTGTAATGTTTTTCCAAATGTTTACAAATTATTTCAATCGATCGGAATCGATTTCAATAAAATGTTTTCAATCCATTTTTTGTGATCGATCTGAAATGGCTCTGCAAACGTGATATAATGTTTAGCAGAAAGCTTCAAAAATTAAATGATCTTTGCACTTTTTGTTAAACGGTTTCCGCAAAGGCCTAATAAATCTCCCGGTTGGGTCTATTTCAAAAATTATCTCGACCATAAGAAAAAAGCTTTGACGTTGTCAAACTTAATTTCCAAGTTGCAAATTAAGTCTACACATCGCAAATCAGATTTAAATCTCGATCATAATGCAAATGTAGCCGAATACACAAGAAAGGGCAAAGAAAAAGTTATGGCAAACAACATTGGACCTTGTAAACATGCGTTTAACAAGGTCACACCTTAAGCGTGCACAAGCTTTAAGAAGCAAGGCAACCCGAAGAAATTCTCCAGGAATTGTCATCATTGTGGTAAGAAAGAGCAAAAGTCCTCGGAGTGTCGTAGTAATGCAAAGGGAAAAGCTCAACCCAGTTTGACCGAAACTGACCTATGTGTGGTGGTCACTGAGGCCAACATGGTTGAGGAAAACCCTAAAGAGTGGTTCTATGATACTGGAGCAACCACTCACATCTGCATCGATCAGGATATATGTTCAGTTCTTATCAAAAGAACAAGTCCGAAGAGTAGTTGATGATGGGAAACACGACGTTTTCCAAGATTGAAGGTCACAAAAAAGTGGTGCTGAAGCTAACATCTGGACACGAAGTCACTCTCACCAACGTGAATCACGTGCTAGACATGAGGAAGAACCTGATATCCGGGACACTGATGATCAGGGTTCGCCATCAACTTTGAGTCCGAAAAGTTGGTTCTTAGGAAGAATGGGGTGTAATTGGGAAAGAGGTATGTCAAAGGAGGATTGATCAAAATGTGTGTAATGACAGTTCTCAAAAACAATGATGTTCCAATGTCGCAATGAATAAAAGACCAGCTGCTTATTTGGTTAAGTCTTTTAATTTATGACATGAACGGTTAGGACATATAAATTATAAATGGATGCAACGACTGATTAATTTTAACCTGATTCTGAAATGCAAAATAAGTAAAGACAAATGTGAGATAGGCATTAAGGCAAAACTCACAAAAATCCATCGTCTCACGTTGAATGAACTACTGAACCTCTAGCATTAATACATACTGATTTATGCGATTTGGAAAGCATAAAAACTAGAGGTGGTAAAGTATTTTGTGACTTTTATAGATGATTGTACAAAATATTGTTACGTATATTTGTTACGTAGTAAGGATGAAGTCCTACAAAAATTCAAAGAGTATAAGCTCGATGTTGAAAATCAACTTAAGAAAACTATTAAAATAGTTAGAAGTGATAGAAGAGGCGAATATGATGGACCGTTTAATGCATTTTGTCAAAACATGGCATTATCATCAAACAACAGCTCACTACTCACCAGAATCTAACGGACTTGCAGAACGAAAAAACCGAATTTTGAAAGAAATGATGAATGTAATTTTGCAGGAATTTAGGTTACCCTAGAATCTGGGGGGGGGGGGGCGGGAAACGTTGCTCACCACAAATTATATCCTCAACAAAATACCACACAAAACCACTGGCAAAATACCGTATGAATTGTGGAAACGTATTGTACCATCGTACAAATACCTGAAAGTGTGGGGGTACCTAGCAAAAGTAGCAGTAGCTCCTCCTAAAAAAGTTACAATATGACCTAAAAGTGTGGATTGCATGTCATAGGATACGCACACAATAGTAGTTCTTATCAGTTTTTGGCACATAAATCAGATATACTAGATATTCATGTCAATAAGATTATGGAATCAAGAAATGCAACATTTTTTTAGAACGTGTTTCCGTGTAAGGCTAAACATCCAAAACGAGCACGTAAAGAGAGTTATGTAATAACCTCAACAAATGAGGCAAGTACATCTAGAGCTTCAGTAACTAAAGTAGAAAATGTTGAAGATGAACCTTGACGAAGCAAAAGAGCTTGTAAGGAAAAATCTTTTGGTGATGATTTCTTGACGGTCTTTCTTTTAGAGAATGAGCCGAGAACATTCACCAAAGCCATGTCGACACCTGATGCACCTTCATGGAAGGAAGCCATCAATACTGAGATCGACTCCATTATGCAAAACCATGCATGGGAGATAACCGATCTACCACTAGGCCCTAAAGCACTAGGGTGTAAATGGATTTTCAAAACAAAATTGAAAACCGATGGCTCAATTGAAAAGTACAAGGCTGACTTGTGGTGCAAGAATTCCGACAAACAAAGGTTTTAATTTCTTTGACACCTATTACGAGAATAACTTCAATAAGAATGCTGATAAGCATCGCGGCACTAAGGGACTTGGAAATATATCAAATGGATGTAAAAACTACTTTTCTAAATGGAGATTTAGAAGAAGAAATTTATATGAAACAACCTGAAGGGTTTGTTGTCTCTGGTCAAGAACACAAAGTGTGTAAATTGGTAAAGTCATTGTACGGACTTAAACAAGCTCCAAAACAATGGCATGCAAAATTTGACAATATAATGATGTCAAATGGTTTCAGCATAAATGAATGCGATAAATGTATCTACATAAAAAATACACCAAAAGGATATATTTTGTTATGTTTATACGTGGATGATATGCTTATCATAGGTATCGATAAAGACATGATCAATCAAACTAAGAATCTGCTTAATTAGTGGAAAATTTGACATGAAAGATATGGGATTAGCGGATGTTATTCTAAGAATCAAGATAACTAGACATTCCGAAGGAATCATCTTGTCCCAAACTCATTATGCTGAAAAGATACTTGAGCGGTTTAAAAACTACTCAAATGGAAGTGCTAAAGCTCCTACGACCCTCAACTTCACTTGACCAAAAATTCAGGTGAAGCGGTGTCACAGCTAGAGTATGCACGAGTGATCGAAAGCTTGATGTACTTAACAAACTGCACTAGATCCGATCTGGCATACTCAGTAAATGTACTAAGTCATTACACCAGTAATCCAAGACATAATCATTGGAAAGCTATAACTAGAGTATTAAACTATCTACGTTATACTAAGGATTATGGTTTGCACTATGGTAGAGAACCCATAGTTTTAGAAGGATACAGTGATGCAAACTGGATATGTGACTCCAAAAACTTGAAATCCATGAGTATATATATTTTTATACTTGGTGGTGTAGCAGTGTCCTAAAAATCTTCCAGACAAACTCTGTTAGCCAGATCGACCATGGAATCTGAGTTCATATCATTAGATAAAGTTGCAGAGGAAGCAGAATAGCTTCGTAATTTTTGGAAGATATCCCAATGTGGGAAAAACCAGTGCAAACAATACATATCTATTGTGATAGTCAATCGGCTTTAGCTCGGGCACTGAATAATCTATATAATGGTAAATCACGTCATAGACAAAGACGAGATAAAAACATTAGGCACTTGATCTAAAGTGGTGTAATCACGGTAGATTACATCAAATCAGCTGATAACCTAGCGGATCCGTTTACTAAAGGTTTAGCTCAAGATCAAGTCATACAATCATCAAGAGGAATGGGTTTAAAGCCTATGACTTAAGATGAAGTTTGATGAAAACCCCACCTACGTGATTGGAGATCCCAAGATGTAGGTTCAAAGGGACAACTAAGTCAAGCGGAATTTGAAAAACACTGTGAGAATGATAAACAGTGTTGTTACATGTATGTGTGTAGGATAAGCGTTGTTTTAATGATTTGAGACCATAGCTTTGACATATAAGTGGAGTATTACAAGATGCTCCTTAAAACAAAGCTAATGGTGAATCACCTTATGAGTGTGAAATGGGGCCGTTTCTTGGAGAATGAAGGAAAGACTATATTCTCAAAGTTCACTCATGATAAACCATGCAAGTCCACGACCACAATGGATAAAATAGATAATATAATTCTACGAGAAATGAAACTGTGTTATACCTGTTGTCTCGGTACATCAAAGCTCGGGTGGTTCAAAGCATCATGTTCACCTCCTGATCGAGTAAACCCGAAAGATATTAACAATGAGTGGTTCAAAGCTAAAACATGTTAGCAACTCATATACAGTGAAAGTTCGTTTATACTTTCGAAAGTTCTTTTGTATAGTCTATAGAATACGTCTAGTCAGTAGAGTTCATCGAGTCTATCGGGTCTGCATATGTTTAGAGTCAGTTATATTCATGTGGGAGATTGTTGGAATAATTTTTATAACAATATTTGCATGGTCAATTTGGGTAACATGACCGAGATATTGATTGCAAAAATTTGTTGAAATATGAATGAGAAATAGGCCATTGGGATTTTATCATAAGTTTGTTGGCTAAGTTAATGAGGAAAGACAAAAGTCTCACATTGAAAACATGGGGAGAAGTTCCTTAGTATATAAAGGGGGAGAGCTCATGCAGTAGATTAAAAGAGTTGGAGAGAAAAGAGACCATGCCACGCGTGCGCCGCCGCTGCTGCCGAGCCAGGCTTAGGCTGGGGCTGGGTCTTGGATCTTGGGTTTTGGGTCTTGGATCTTGGCTTTTGGGTCTTGGGTCTTGGGTCTTGGGTCTTGGATCTTATGTTTTGGGTCTTGGGTCTTGGGTCTTGGGTCTTGGGTCTTGGGTCTTAGGTCTTGGGTCTTGGTTCTTGGGTCTTAGATCTTGGGTCTTGGGTCTTGGGTCTTAGGTCTTGGGTCTTGGTTCTTGGGTCTTAGATCTTGGGTCTTGGGTCTTGGGTCTTGGGTCTTAGGTCTTGGGTTTTGGTTCTTGGGTCTTAGATCTTGGGTCTTGGGTCTTGGGTCTTGGGTCTTGGATCTTGGGTCTTGGGTCTTGGATCTTGGGTCTTGGATCATGGGTTTTGGGTCTTGGGTTTTGGGTCTTGGGTCTTGGATCTTGGTGAAGGACCGTAGGCCCAATAAGATTCTTTTCGGGCTGAATTTCGGTTAAGGTCTGCTCCCATCTTTTTCTTCTCCAATCGCCCATGATTTTCTCATCGGTTCGGTTGCCTCCCATAGGGTTGCGAAAACCACTCCCTTAAGGCTATAAAAATGAGCCTTGGTTTCTCATTAACCTTCCTTAGCCTCTTCACATTCTCACACGAAAATCGTTCAGCAGTTCTCCTCGTTCTTTTCTCTCTTCTCGCACTGTAAGTTCCCGAGAGTATATCGTAGTTTTTGTTCGCAAATTCTATAATCGAGTGTTGCGATTATAGCCTCATCTCGATTGTATCAATTCATAATCTCATCAAACCGCCACACTTCGGAAGATTTATTGAATTAAGGAAAAAGATCAAATCTCGTTTTCGCAAATTCTTCTTTTCCGTAATTCTCTTCCAATGATTTTCGATCTGTAAATCATTTTTTCATCGTAATTTTCATATCTGATTTTTCACGTTATAACAGAAAAAAAATCCCAACTCTTGAAACTTCATGGCCATAACGATACGGGAGAAAAGGAGAACACTAGAAATTACATTTAGCTCTCAAACCTACACTAGCCACTATTTAAGTACGAGTCATTTTCAACTGTCACACCTACACTAGACACTACATTTACCTCTCACTTTGATCTTGTATTCGTCTTTGGACTGAAACTGTACTTAAATTTGTGTTCTGGTAACCCATTCTTCTTTGAACTGAAACTGTACGTGTATTCTTATAACTCGAGAGCTCACACTAAATAAGCCTTTGATCATTTGTGATATTTATTAAACTTCTGCACCAAAACGATGCCGGATTCCTAATGAAGCTGAAGTCGAGCACAAATAACATGGGCCAAATGGAGTGGAAGCCCAAGACAAAAACGCAGCGTACTATTTCTCAGAAAGCAGTTAACACTGCAGCAAAAACAGAACAGTATATCCGATTACAAGTTGCAGAAGATTGTACAGCAGACCAAATTAAAATTCAAAATCTTTTTGCTTCTGTTGATTAAGCTGAAACTCAAGAGGATCATGACATCTGACATTAGGGTTTTACGTATTGTTTTGTATAAATAACTAGTGAAGTTGTTCTTATATAACTCGAGAGCTCACACTAATTAAGCCTCTGATCATTTGTGATATTTATTAAACTTCTGCAGCAAAACGATGTCGGATTCCTAATGAAGTTGAAGCTGAGCACAAATAACATAGGCCAAATGGAGTGGAAGCCCAAGACAAAAGCGCAACATACTATTTCTCAGAAAGCAGTTAACACTGCAGCAAAAACAGAATAGTATGTCCGATTACAGGTTGCAGAAGATTGTACAGCATACCAAATTAAAATTCAAAATCTTTTTGCTTTTTTTGGATAAAGCTGAAACTCAAGAGGATCATGACATCTGACATTAGGGTTTTACGTATTGTTTTGTATAAATAACTAGTGAAGTTGTTCTTATATAACTCGAGAGCTCACACTAATTAAGCCTCTGATCATTTGTGATATTTATTAAACTTCTGCAGCAAAACGATGTCGGATTCCTAATGAAGTTGAAGCTGAGCACAAATAACATAGGCCAAATGGAGTGGAAGCCCAAGACAAAAGCGCAACATACTATTTCTCAGAAAGCAGTTAACACTGCAGCAAAAACAGAATAGTATGTCCGATTACAGGTTGCAGAAGATTGTACAGCATACCAAATTAAAATTCAAAATCTTTTTGCTTTTTTTGGATAAAGCTGAAACTCAAGAGGATCATGACATCTGACATTAGGGTTTTACGTATTGTTTTGTATAAATAACTAGTGAAGTTGTTTTGTAAACGTGAAGCAAAAAATTCAGAACTAAAATACAATGTTATTCAGTTTCATCTCTCTATCATAAACTCTTACAATATTCACTCTAATCTCCGGCAAAAGAGCTCTCCAGCTTGCAGTCTTCTTCAACATCCGTTTCATCTCGTGTGGCACTCAATCTTTTGTTATCTAAGATAACCCGATACTCAAACCATCAAACCATATTCATCTTTGGCTGTGGGATTCTAGCATCCATAATAATTCTTCCTCTTTTTCTATACTAGAGGTGATACTTAGTAATCCTATTTGATTGTTAGCTTTGAGTAGGCCTGTCAATATAAGTTTTTATCCGCGAGTCCTCCCCCCGTTTGACCCGCTGCGGAGTGGATGGGGGTCGAGTGAAAAATATTTTTTCATATACGGGGGCGAGTGCGGGTCAAGCATTATTTAGAACGAGACGGGTGCGGGTCGAGCATTATTTAGAGCGGGACGGGTGCGGGTTGCAACTTTTTAACTTGTGGGTTAGCGGGTACCCGTAAATTTTGGGGTCAAATTAATTAATCAAATTGAGGCCTAACTAATTTAAACCCAAACTAATTTAAACTCAAACAAATTAAATTTATTAAATATTTTAATTAAATTATTTAAATATTTTTAGAAACTTTAATTAAATTTATTAAATATTTTAATTTAAATAAATTTATTAAATATTTTAGTTTAATTAAATTATTAAATATTTTTAAAATTTTAATTAAATGTATTAAATATTTTAGTTTAATTAAATTTATTAAATATTTTAGTTTAATTAAATTTATTAAATATTTTAGTTTAATTAAATTTATTAAATATTTTTCAAATTTTTTGAAAAATAAAACGGGTCACCCGCTAACCCGCCATACCCGCTTGATTAATGCGGGACGGGTGCAGATATGAAAAAATTGATTCGTGAATTTCGTAGATAAAAAAGAATTATGCAAAAAAATCCGTAATCCGCCGCAGAATAGATCAGACGGGGTGGATCTGACCTGCTTGACAGGTCTAGCTTTGAGTATCTCATCATGCATGATGGAGACTAAGACATATAGTGAAGTCGTAAACTATTTGAAATTATCTAATGTCGACACAAAATAAAAAATGTATCACATATGATAAAAACGAACCTTTATTCTGACATTTTGCTTTAGTCAACTTAATTTCGTTTAAGTTTTCTACCCTGGTGTTTCGTTGTCTTCATTCTTTCTCTATGCGTTTCTTTGTGTTTTTCCTTGCTAATTTTCTTTAATTTTTAGTTTTGAGCAATTCATCATTCGTGACAGAAATTAAGGAATGAAGTAATTTTCAAAAGTATATACATGTGTTGGATTATTATAAATCCATAAATCTAAATACATGTTAGTTTTTCATTAACAAGAACAGAACCGAAATCCGTTAGTCCTTAATACATGTTAGTTTCAATAACATTTTAAGTCCTTAGTCATTAATTTAAATACATAGTTTTTGTTTTTGAATTTGGGATTACATCTTCCCAATTAAACCCTAGAAATCTTTAGATCTTTGGTGATTGGGATGTATAGAGTTTTCTGAATTCTAATTCTTAATATATTAATTGAGAATCATTTTAACAAAATAATTTTATATTGACGTGTGATTTACAAATATACCACGCTAATATGTCACAATATTAGAACATCTTAAAATAAATATAATATAAGACATAATTTATTAAAGTATTTACAAAACTGTCATTAGACAGTATATATATATTTCTAATATTTCGACATAAAATATATTTTGTCATAAAATATAAATACAATAGAAAAAAATATTATAAATTTTAAAAAAATTAGACAAAAAAAATATAAAACAAAATTTTATTTTAATTGAATATTTATCATATCTATAATTTTGTCTAAGATAGATACAATTTAAATTTATTTATTTAATCCAATTTTATTATCTATTTTATTTTTGTAATCAATATTAAAAATTTAGAAAACTTATTTTAAATATAAGATAAATTATATATATATCTCTCATTTACGTTAACTAAATAAATCATTAATTATAATATATGAATATTGTTTCCTACGCAATCCTCTCCATTTATGGAGAAATAATTTTTACTTAATAAAATTTAAAATTATTTAATGTATTCACACATTAAATTGTCATATTATTTTATGTCCTTAGTCATTAAATTTATTCCAAAGTGACCACTTAATATTCAACTAATAAAATAATGGCAGTAATACATTGATTAATACATATGTAATTCCAAATAGATATTATAATCTCCTAGTGCAGCACATGTAAATCTTGAAAATGTGATAGATTTCATAGACTCAAATTTTCATGACATAAGTAATCTTTTCCATTAGCTATAACAACATAGGATCATATTGGTCTTTGTTATAATCATTAATAACTAAACTTTTCATAATTACTGAAATCAGTATAGCCAAATAACATAAATAAATTATGAAAGTATAACATAAAATCACATTAAAAGTGATCAATACATATCGATTTTCAACTGCTCATACTTTATTTTTACACTATAATTCTCGAAATAATTTTTTTTTCCAAAAGTTTTTGCAAAGTACTAAAGAAAATAAAACATAGCTCTAAAAGTGGCTGAAAAACGTTTGAAAAACTACAAAGATGGATTAGGTCAACCTAGGGTCAAATTGGGACAAACTTAGACCCAAACAGGTTTTTTCCCATAGAGCAGCTAGGGACCAATCGATCTTGGATGACATTATCAATCGGTCCTACATGGACCTATCGATCTCCTCAGCTCTTGGATGATGAGATCGATCGGTCCCCACTTGTACCGATCAATCTCCTTGGCCACTATCCTGTATGCACATAGGCATGGCCAGACCGATCGATTTGCTCAGCTTCTGGACGATCGGAACGATCGGTCCTTTCTGGACCGAGTGATCACCTATGTTCCAGGACGATGATATCGATCGGTCCCTTCCTGGACCGATCGATCTCCTAAGTTACTGCCCGGTCTGCCCCTTTTTTGCACATAGGGGATCGCTCGGTACCTTCTTGAACAGATCGACCTTGCCAATTTCTACTTTTAATCTCCATTTTTTTTCTTTTTTTGCTAAATCCCAATTGAATTTTAGAACTTGCAAAACTCCTCGCAAAAAGCCAAAACTGATGTGATAAAACCATTACAACTGCTAAACGACTGATGTAACGTGTTAAATATGACACATCTCAAAAACTACTACAAATTTTTTGGCCATTTTGGAGAAAACTAAGAATGATTGTTTCACACTATGCCAAAAAAATAGCTCCACAATCTTGACATCGAGCTAACAATGTCATAATACCCAATGATCTCCAAATAGCTAATCTTTGATAAGTTAACATATAATATTTTGTTCTCTGTAGGTACCTCATGAACTTTTTGTTTACTTTCCCATGGTTCAAAGCCATATGGCTTAAGTGTTTTCATAAAAATCTAACATGTAGACTATATCCGGATTCGTACAAACTTGAGCATACATAAGACTTCCTATAGCCAAAGTATAAGAAATCTTCTGCATCTCTTGAATTTCTAAATTTCCTTTAGGATAGTGATTTATACAAAAAATTGTCTCCTTTAGTGATTGGGTACCACAAGGTTTGCAATTTTGCATACTAAACTTTTTAAATACTTTATCTATATAGCTCTTTTGAGATAATCTTAAAATTCTTTGAGTTAGTTTTGGTAAATTTGGATTTCTAATACAAAAGACGCCTCATCAAAATCTTTCATCTCAAAATTATGCTTAATAAATATCTTCGGTTTATGCAACATACATATATCCTTGGTGGCATATATCATCAACATACAAAACCAAGAAAATGCATTTACTCCCATTGAACTTTTGATACACACAATTTTCAACCAAATTCACGTTGAAGCAAAAGAAATTATTATCTCATGAATTTGTGGTATCATTGATGAGAAGCCTGTTTTATTCCATATATTGATTTTCTTAATTTGCGAACCATTCTCTTTGAATCATCCAATACAAAATTTTCTAGTTGCTACATATAAATTTCGTCATCACTGTTTACATTGAAAAATAAATCTTAAATTATAATGTGCACCGAGAGCCATTATTATCCTACAATATTTCTTTGAAGAAATTGGTGAAAATATTTCTTTATAGTCAATCCCTTTTTATGAGTACAATTTGTAGCCACTATACCAGTTTTATATCTCTCCACGTTATCATGCACTTGAATTCTTTTTGGTCTTAAATATCCATTCGCAAGCAATGTGTTTCTTTTCTTGGTAATGGGACAACATCCTAAACCTTATTTTCTAGCATTAACTTATATACTTTTTGTATACCATTACCCATTTGTATGAACTGAACTCCCCATAGCCTCAAAAAAATTGATAGGATCATCTTCCATTTGGGTTTAAATTTTTTTTTGTTCCAAAGATACACTATATAATCATCCGGAGTAGTATTTTTCTTTTCCCTAATGGATCTCCATAATGGCAATTGTTCTTGTTGTACCATTTTTTGAGGATTTTGAATTTGACGTCCATGTTCTATAGTATTGTCATCTTGAACTGGAGGAAGAACTAGAATATCAAATTGAGATTCCAAACTTGCATTATTAATCGCAACTATATGAATCATATTCAAAATTAAAATCGATTCTTCCTCAGAGATAATGCTCATAACTTCATTTCTTCCCCAAGTTGACATCCTAAAATAATATAATAGTTCTCATCTCAAAAATATTATTTTATATGAGAACATAAAATGTTTACCCCTTATATCGATCTGAATAACCAATAAAATAACTACACACAATTTTGAACTTCAATTTTTTCTCAAACGGCTTGTCATGCCTAGCCTCAGCTGGACATCTCCTAATACTAAACTTCTTAAAAATAGGTTTTCCGCTAGTCCAAAGCTCATAAAATGTTTTTGTAGTTGCTTTAGTTGGCATTATACTAAGAATATAATCTTTAGTCTTTACCTAGAATGATTCTGGTAAGGTGAAATGAGAAATCATACTCTTTACCATATACTTAGGAGTGTTGTTGCGTTTTTGAAACACACCATTCATGGTAGGAGATCTATGCATAGTGTACTATGGGAAAATTCCATACTCTTCAACCGTAATATTTACCACACCATTCATGCTAGGATATCTAGTAAATTGTCCTGGAAAATTTTCACCTGAACTGTAATATCAACCGTAATATTTACCATTATGATCAAATTTGATAGAATTTACCTTTCGCTGAAGTTATTTCTCAACTATAGCCTTAAATTTGTTGAACACGGCTAAATACTCTAACTTTTCATGAGTAAATTAAGTATGCATACTGAGAGTAATTTTCTATGAATGATATAAAATATTATTGGCCGTTTCAAGATGCCATTGGAAAAGGTCCACAAATATCCGTATGCATCAACTCAAGAATGTCTTTAGCTCTATATGAACCTAATTTCTTTTGTTTAGTATGTTTTCCTTTAATGAAATCCACACACACATCATAGTTTGTGAAGTTAAAATAACTCAAAATACCGTGTGACACAAGTTGTTCAACTCTATATCTAGAGATGTGACCTAAGCGTTTGTGCCATAAAATTCTTGAATTTTCATTCTAAAATTACATTAATTACCCTTTGATTCTGTGTTTAATCTTTCATCTTTAGAAATTATAATGTTGAGCATATAAAGAATGTGACTATCCAAAGTATACAAATTGTAATTAAATTGAATTTAAAGATAAAATAACTTTTCTGTATACCTAGTGAGTCATAACTAAATCTGTCTAAACAAGGAATAAAACCGAATTTCGTTTGAATGACGGCGCAACAAAAGTGTTTTCCAAATCCAAAGATTGACCAGTACCAATAAACAATTTAAAATTGGCAATTGTCTCCACATCCACTTGAATTACATTTGCCACATAAATGCGTATTTCAGTGTCAATTGCTCTTTGGTAGCTTAGGAAATCGTAAGTGAATGATGTTAGTATCTACACCAGAATCTAATCACCATGTGTTTCTAGGTATTTCAACTAAATTCATTGATGAACAAACCATAGCAAAGAACATACCTTTCTTACCATGCCATGCATGGTACTTTTGGCAGTAGTTTTTCATGTGTCCAACTTTATTACAAAAGAATCATATATTTTCAACCTTAGTGTACTTCTTTTCAGTTGGACCTTTATCAGTATCATTGTTAGATGTCTCACTGATCTTTCTTTTTCCCTGAACCTTAGAGTTATTAACCATATAACACTTGTAGTCCTTTCTCATTTCATTTGTTCCTCCTCTTGCAGACAATTAAATGAATTAACTAAGAGATCATATCTTGTTCTGTGTATTGTAAGTAGATTTCAACATATTAATCTGTTTACGAAGGGAGTTCAATACGAAAAATTTGAGCACGTCTTCCGCAAGCTCAGTTCTAAATGTCTTGAGATTTGAAAAAATGTTAGAAATTTCCAAATGTACTTTGTTTTGTTCACTTTGACATGATATCTCATCGTACTAAAACGATACAAAGCATGCTTATTTCCACCTTATCACTTTTTGCAAAATGCAAATACATCTCGGCAATGAATTGTTTGAGATTTTTGCCTCCTCATCACCCTTAAAGGTTTTTGGAATAATTTCCATAATGATTATGAGACCTATGCGATTAGAATATTTTCACTTCTCCTAAACGGTCTTATACTTAACACTGCCAATATTTTTAGGAGTAGCGGGTTGTTCTATCTTTAGCAATAATTATATTTTTCAATTAAACTAGTAATTATGATTTAAATTAAAATATAAATAAATTATTAAAAGAAAATTATAAAAATTTATTAATTATAGAATTGAAATTACATAAAAATATAAAAAAACTAAACATTATCCGGAGATAGAAATTGAAAATTGGATGGTGAAAATATTGGCGACGTGTTGGATGGTTCGGATGGTGCATTATTGTCTTGCATAAGCATTGCAAATCTGGGATTATTGGCAAGAACTTATTGAATCCATTGTTTGGGCTCATAATAAATTAAAAGTTGCTCCTGCTACTCAGCCTAGAGCCTTGAGCATTGTACAAGGACGTGCTTTGACAAGCATCTCCAAACTGTTTATATGGCTTTGGTGTTCCTGATCCCGTAATTCACGTTGTCTTCGTTTTTCATCCAATTGTGAAGCTCGTTCCTCCATTTGAGCATTTGCTTCTTGCATTTGGGCATTAACTTCTTCCATACGCGCATTCTTCAATTTGTCGGTGCACGACGAGTAGTTGATATTGAAGCACAACAAAATCCAAAGTTGTGGATGAGAAGCCACTATGTCTGCCCGACCCGTGAATCTGGTTAAGACTACCAAAACCGTAAAGACGTCCTCTATCATCCGCAATAGAAGACTAAAAATAATTTAAAAATAAAAAATAAAAGTAAAATAAAAGAAAAGTTATAAAAATTAAATTATACCTAAATGAATATTTCATTCTTTTCCTCCTGGATCAGCTCTAGTCAACGTGAAATACCATCCGACGTTTCACACAGATCCACCTCAACGATCGGTATTTTTTCTTGGATGTTTCGTTTGTATGCTTCACCGATTTGTTTTGCCTTCAAATCGACATACATCCCATCCTCCCAAGTGTGACTCTTTATAAAGAATTGTCCAATTGAGATCGATCATCCCAAATTATTTTCCTAATTTTTTAAATAAATTATAAATAAATGAACGATTAAATTTAAATTTAAATTTTGAAATTAATTTAAATTACTTATCATTTCTTTTTGAATCTCGATGTAGGATTTTTTGTTCGAAAAATGTTTGTACAGACCAAGGCCATCCTAAGAGGAGTTCCGATTGTTGGAAGATTTGCTACGCCTCTCACTTATCATTTTTTATTGCCCAGTAGTTTGTCATTTTTTTGTATAGACAAGGGAAAATCCACCTCGAACGTTTGCTGGTTGTATGAACCGTACTCACCATCTCTTTCATCCGTCTAATACATACGAATTCAAATTCTTTTTGTACCACCGAGGTGATCACAGGATCCCACGTGTAAGATTGCATGCAAATTTAATTTTTAGTAATATTAGTAATTAATAATTTATAATTTTAAAAATAATAATTGAAAATAATAATAAATAAAAAATACTTACCGAAAATTCTATAAAATATTTCTTCTGTCGTTTTGTTGGCATGATCATCTAACTATAGTAGGTCCCGTCAAATTTGTTATTTAAAATTTTGGAAATCTAACGGGTTATATAGCCTCGTAATCCCGGTCAAACATAATAATTTAAATATATTAAATATTACTAATTTCAAATAAATTTTTAGTTATAAT
Organism: Pugionium dolabratum; assembly: GCA_018901945.1. NCBI lineage: Eukaryota > Viridiplantae > Streptophyta > Magnoliopsida > Brassicales > Brassicaceae > Pugionium > Pugionium dolabratum. The sequence continues at coordinate 56,225 of JAEVFF010001351.1, read as the reverse complement.
TTAAATTTAAATATTTTTAGTTAAATATTCATTTATTTAATTTAAATTTTTTATTTTTATTAAAATTTTAAATAAATAATCAAAAGTATTTTACTACTTACTCGGTCGTATCGGTGCCGCCACTAGGGACAACACTGTTAAATACTGATCTCACCCGGAGATTTGTAACAAACTATCTACTGTGATAGTTTGTTTCCTCATTTCTGTTTCGGAAGACGGAACCTCTTCCTCCTCATGCTCCTCAGATTCGTGAAACCGATGAGACGGTTTGGTTTTAGACATCGAGTGAGAAGTGAATGTATAATAGAGAGAAAGGCGGGATGTGGCTCTATAAGCAGCGGATGAGGGGTTCGAGGAGGCTGATGAGTTACGGCCGGAAGACGACGAGATTTTTCATCTTTCACGGTCTCTCAATGATCTATAACTAGTTGCCATCACGATGTGTGGGTTTTTTTGGTTGGGAAAGGGTTGGAAGTGTTTGAGAGGATTTGAGAGAGTTTTTGGATGTTTCAAATGTGAAATTGAGGGAAATAAATTGAGGTAAGTTGTCGGTAATTTTCAACGCCGACGGCACTGTCGAGAATTCGATGGTAAAACTCGACGACCGTCCGACGAAATACCGATGACATCAAACGCATCGGGTCCTCCTCGCTAAACCGTCGGTAACTTCCGACAAAATCAAAACCATCGGAATTTACCGACTACTTCCCGATAGATTTGGTTTTTCAACAGCCATCGGTAATCCATCGGTAATATATTGGTTGACCAATTCCACGTAATTATTTTTTTAGTCGACTAAATCTTTCGGTCGTCGAAAATCCATCAGTATTTTGGATGACTTTCCACGACTTCTTATTTTTCGTGCAGTTGTTTGCTTGACCGATCCATAAATCTAGAGGGTCATCGGTAATTCGTCAACCTGTCCGGAAAATGGTCAAAAACCATCAAAAATCTGTCGGCGTAAAAAACTTCATCCGGATATTCTTAAGAATAATCTCAACAAATCGTTTAAAAATTCATGATAATTTGTTAAAAATTCGTGATAATCTTTGTAATTTCCATTATAAGTACGCTCTGCTCCTTCAAAATTTCACCAGAACAAAAAATCTTAACAAATGTTTTCTTCAGGTTCTTATGATTATTTTCGATCGTGGATGGATAAAACTTGGTATGATTCAACTATGGGAGAATTGATGGATGAATTTGCGCAAGGTGCTGAGGAGTTCATGACATCAAAATACGGTAAAATGTATTATCTGTGTATTAAATATCGAAATTATAGATTAATCTCTGTTAGAGAAGTACGTAATCATTTGTATAGGACTGGATTTATGTCGGGTTAAAAAATTTGGTATTCACATGGAAAAACTGATGCAACGATGCAATATTATGGTAGTACTTCAAAAACCTTAGATAGTACTAATGTGAGAGTAGAGGAACCGGCATCAGAAATTGATATAAACAGAAGTACTGTTCAGATGGTGAATGATGCGTTTCGTGAATAAAGACCATCGTACATTGAAGATAGGAGTAGAATAGAGGAACCAAATTTGGAAGCCCGAATTGTTTTTGATATGTTGGATGCATCAAAACAACCTTTGTATAAAGGATGTAGAGATTGATTATCACCTTTATCTACTGTAAGCAGGTTGATGACGATAAAGAAGGATCTCAACTTGGTTACAGATTGTGTGAATGCGATAGCTGATTTTGTCAGAGATATATTACCTGAAGATAATATTGCATCTGCTTCATATTACGAGGTTCAAAACTTGTAGCTGGTCTTGGATTATCGTATCAGATGATCGATGTATGTATTGACAATTGCATGATCTATTAGAGAAATGATGAAACCCACATGAAATGCCGATTTTGTCACAAACCTCGATTTCAAGAGACAAGCGGCAGAGTACCTATTCCACATAAATGGATGTGGTATTTACCATTAACAAAGAGGTTAATGAGATTATATCAATATGAAGACATGGCAAAGCCTATCAGATGGCATGCAGAACAAAAACTCAAATGGAGAAATTGTGCATTCATCGGATGTAGAAGCATGGAAATATTTTAAAGAGATCTATCCTAGTTTTGCATATGAGCATAGGAATATATACTTCGGGTTATCTACAGATGGATTCAACCCTTTTGGGAAGCATGTGAGGCAATATTCGTTGTGGCCAGTTATCGTGTCACCATATAATTTGTCTCCTTCATTGTGCATAAAACGAGAGTTTTTGTTTCTAACAATTCTCGTCCCCGGTCCAGAGCATCCTAAGCGATCACTTGATATTTTCTTTCAGCCACTAATTCATGAATTAAAAATGTTGTGGGAAAATAGTGTCGAAGCATTTTGATGTTTCCAACCAAAAGAACTTATTGATGCGAGAAGTACTTATGTGGACCATAAGTGATTTTCTAGCATATGGTATGTTATCATGATGGTCGACGTATGGAAGGTTAGCATGCCCATATTGTGAAGATAATACTAATACGTTCCAACTAAAACACAGAAAAAGATTAGTTGGTTCGATTGTCATCGACGATTTCTACCATAAGATCATCCATATCGCCGGAGTACGATATTGTTTACGAAAAACAAAAAATTTTTTTGATGGTCCACGTCCTATGCTTGATGGGAATTATATGATAACTCAACTTAGAGATTTTGGTGCTAAGAGAACGGCTTCATGTGGAGATAACGGACATTACCCTGTTGAAGGTTATGGCGAATACCATAATTGGCACAAGAAAAGTATTTTTTTGGATTTACCATATTGGAAGGACCATCTGTTGCGCCATAATCTAGATGTTATGCACATTGAGAAGAATTTTTTCGACAACATAATGAATATCGCTCTAAATGTGCAAGGAAAAACGAAAGATAATTTAAAAGCTAGAATGGATTTGCCAGATATTTGTTCCAAGAAAGAACTACATATAATGTCAAATGGAAAATCATTGTCTCCCGCATTCTGGATGCGCATGCAATACGAGTTCTTTGAGTGGATTAAACATAGTGTCAAATTTCCAGATGGATACACATCTAATCTTTGTAATTGTGTTGATACTATTGAAAGAAAATTTTCAGGGATGAAAAGTCATGATTGTCATGTTGTCATGCAAACACTATTTTCATTTGCGTTTAGCGATCTTCTGCCTAAAAATGTCCACGAAGCAATTGTAGATACGTTTACATTATTTTATATATAATTAATCATAATTTTATATATTATATGATATTAACTTTTATATTATGGAGGGATTGACGCTTTTTTCCGAGATTTATGTACAAGATCACTTACTGGAGATGATATCAAAAATTTGGAGGAAAAAAAATACCAGTTCTCATTTGTGACCTCGAAAAAGTATTTCCACCAACATTTTTATGTTATGGAACATCTTCCTATTCACCTCTCTAGAGAAGTAGCGCTTGGAGAACCTGTTCAGTATGTATCCTTTTGATAGATATATGTTCCACCTAAATAAAAAAGGTTCAATCGTCGCACAAAGTATTAATGAAGAAACATCTAACTTTGTCAGCTACTATTTTTCATCGTAAGTCCAAACAAAAAATAGACAACCTGCACAACATGATGATGGAAGAGAAAAACTAAGCTATCCAGTGTATGTGCTAGAAGTATTTCCACAAATTGGACATTTAAGTGGAAAAAGGAAGATGCGACGCCTATCATAGGAGGAACACAATCACTTCCATCTGTATATTTTGACAAATTACGATGACGTTTTGGAATATGAAAGGTATATTTAATTATTAAAATTTATTCTGTTATTATAATTTATATTTAATTATTTTTTTATAATTAACAGGATATACATGGATCAAATACGTGTTCATTATTCAAATTACACAGAAAATGAGTTGGTCGAACTTAAAAAGAACAAATTTGCAAGATGGTTGCATTTTTATGTCAGTGTTACCACAATTATGTAATTTTCAATAATAGTTTCCTATATATATAAATATTTAGTTGAGTGCATTCAATTATTTTGTAGGTTACTATGTGTCCTTCTAGGGGGATAACATTTCCCACGTGGTTAGTTGAGTTGGTGAGTGGTCCTACATTTACTGCAAAATCTTATCCAATGTAATGCACTTGTAGATATGCTTTTAAGAGTCATCTGAAGAAAACTCACAAACAACTTGTAATTATGGTATATCATATCAATCTGGTGAAATTGTATACAATGGTGTTCTTAGTGAAATATTAGAAGTTCACTATCTAGGAATGATTGATTTGAGGTGTACTATGTTCTACTATGACTGGTATGACCCTATCATGGGCCAACGTCAAGAAAAATTCAGTGTTACATCTGTCCACTCTCGTAAGTGATATCAAAAATATGATCTTTTTATATTTGCATCAAAAGCGAACCATGTTTGTTACATTCGATATCCTCGTGTGAGGAACAAACAAGATCTCTGAATTAAAGTTACATCATTACATCATAAAAGAATGGTATGTGGTGTTTCCGATCAAGACCCTATGCAGTAAAGGACAATTGGTAACTTAGGTTCCATACAGACTTTTCTTGAAGTTAACCTTGTTGTTGATGACACCACGGACGGAGATTACAACGTATTTCAAGATTCAGAAGAAGAGATTGACGAGTTTGAGGACAAAAATTTAGCTACTTTGGAATGTTCATCAACTTCAAATTAAATCTATGATAATAATGTTTGACTTTTTATGATAATTTAATTTTCAGTTATTTTTTGAAAATTTTAAATGTCTTTGTCCGATGGATTTCCGATGATACTCCAGTTTATTCCGACGAATTTATTGTAACATCCGTCGCTAGTCCGTCGGAAATTCCAGTCGGATTCCCGACGACTTAGGGTATTGGTACTATACCCTATGGTGTCGGAGAATTCTCATAAACACCAGATACTGTATCCGACGGATTGCCGACGGATTTGTTGTATCCGTCAAAATTCCGTCTGTAATTTTCAATGGCATTGCGACGAAAAAGTAATTATTAATATATAATTTAGTAGATTTAAAATTCTAAAAAATATATGGGTTAAAAAAAGCTAAATGGTACATATTATACTAGAGATTTGTTTCAAAATAAATAGTTTTATAAAGAGGTCTAATATAAATCGAAAACCATAGTTAGAGAACTTGTAGTCATTTTCTATGTTAAATGACGAGCTCTCAAAGTCATAAGTTGCATAGAATCTAACAAATTTTTGGCTACTATCTCCAAAAAAAGCGGAAACTTTTAACTAGTTTTGCGTACGGATCCAATAGAACAATACTATTAACAATACTACAAGCAAGCAAAACATAAACAAACTTCAAAATCTAATTAAATAATAAATTCTCAGCAAGAGATATTTCAAATAATTTTAGTATGTTCTTAAAAAACAAACTAAATCTGCATTAGATCAAAAAAATTAATGTTGATATTTTTAAATTTTTTAACAATTTCTGAAATTATATTTTAAAATATAAAAATTATATTTTATTCATACCGACGGATTATTGTCGGAGAACCATCGGGACTGACTATTTGGCAGAGATTTCAGCATCCGTCGGAAACCCGTCGTAAATAACCGATGGCTTTCCGATGTTGTTAAATTATACGGGGGAATCTTAATTTACTACTCAAGTTTTCGCAAAAATATTCATTATTTAACCGATGAATTACCAATGGTATTAGCCATCAGAAATATCTAAATTAAGCTACGAACCGATTCCTTTTCTTTCAGTTCTCTCTCGCGTTTTCTCTCCCTCTCTACATCTTTCTCTCCCGCCGGTGTCATCGCCGGAAACTTTCTCTCACCTCCCTTCCGTCGCTTTCGTTGCCGGAAACTTTCTCTCACATCTGTAAGTTGAGAAGCCGGAAATATAAGTGTTCCCCTTCACCTTGTAAAAACTCAAGTTTTAGAATTTTAGATTAGTTTTTTTACTTTATAGATTTTGATTCTTAGTATTCGGATTAGTTTCTAATATCGGTTAATTAGACTTAGAATCTAAAAAAATGGCTGAAAAGGAGTCACATTCGTTCATCTATACTGTTTCTTTTGTTGAAAATAGTTATAAATGATTCTTCAAAAACCATAACAAATTAAAACATATATACGATAAAACTGTTCTCGATGTTATCTTTAAATTTTCATAGCTCATCTTTAATCATCATTCTGACTTAAATAGATTGTCATGTTGTACATTGTTCTATATTCATTCCATGTCGAAGAATTGTAAGTCAAACTATTTCATATTCATTGGGTCCAAAAATGATCTTTAGGTCCAAAACTGATCTTTAGGTCCAAAACTGATCTTTAGGTCTGAACGAACCATAACAATAGTAACAATGTAAATGCTCATTTCATCAACTTTGTGTTCGTGAGATTTTACGACCTCTCCTTTATCTTTGTTTATTTCTTGTGTTAAAGCCTTTATCTTAGTGAACAATCGTACATGCATAACTTCCTTTCTTCAAAATGTAGATGGTACTTTAATCCATTATAATATATCCATGACACTAGTAAAATATTAAAATTGCAAATTATCTTGAAAAATTAGCAATAAAAGGAAAAAAATTCAGAATGTTCTCTCTAACAAAACGAATGTTTATTTGCACGTAAATACACCTTTTTATTTACCTTCGCAGAAAAGTTAGTGGAGCAAACCGACACAATAATACTGGAGAGAATAACTGTGTGAGAAAGTGGGTAACAAGTGGAAATAGGTTTCTTTCTTTTCTTGTCAACTTGAAAATGGGTTTTACTTTTTATATTTTGGAAAAGGGTTTAATTTCATTTAATTGGATTAGTGTGAGGATTTGATTTTTTTTTTCTTATGCAATTTCTAATAAAAATCTTTCGTTATGTTTATGTCCGTACTTCATATTTATATACAAGTATTGTATTGCTTGCTTTTAACTTGTGCATTGTTAGATATTGCGAAATCACAACTAAATTTAATTTTTATTATTAATTTATAAGATTAAAATATTTAGATAGTTTAAAATTGGATTTAGAATAGAAAATAACAAATACTAAATATGGATAAACTAATAAAATGTCATAACCATAATGTTTTAATGTCGTACTACAAGTACCAAAGACGTGTGGTGATTCGTCTATTTCGAGTTTTATATCAACTCAAGTTCAAAAATCTGGAATTGATTCTTATCGGCCAATGACAATTGAATAATTAGTTCAGCGGCCTGTATATGAATTTCTTATTTTTCTCGATACGAGACATCAAGACAATTCGAAATAGTGTTTTAATTTTTTATAAATATATTTAAAATAATTATTTTAACGTTATTCAAATAAAAATTTGTAAGTTTGATATTTCAAACAACGGAATAAGCAAATCTATATTAAAGATGCTTTATTTTGTTTTGAACAAACTATATACAAAATATAAAGATATTCCATACGAACAACGTCATATTTGGTTCAAGACGTTTGCGGTAAGTTAATTTATTTTTAAATATGTAATTATTTTTAATATTTTTTTACTAATATATAAGTAAATTTTACAGCAAGAATTTACATGAGATCCCATGAACACAAAGTTGGTAGAAGAAATTTTTCAACAAAAAGGTTGCAGTACAATTTTCCCGGCACATGAACGAGTGGAAACAAAAGTGGAAAAAGAAAAAATACAAACCAAGATGGTTGAATGAGTCGGTTTAAAACGAATTTATTCGTTATTGAGAATCTTCCAACGCTGAGGGCATCTCGAGGATTAATTCGGAAAACCGAAAGAGTAACCGAGGAGACAAAGCATTTATATTCATAATGCTAGATCGACTAATTTTCTAAAACGAGCAGATCAATTGGTAAATTTATTATTATATTAATTTTATTTATTATTATTTGAAAAATTTTAAATATTAATTTAGTATTTTTTTTACTTTTAGGCAAAAAATTTGGAACGCCTCCAAATCACTTGCAATTTCTCGAGACCGTCTACACCAACAAAAAACTGGTGTTATCCAAGATGGTCTCGTTAGTGAAATCATCGAAAAAATGAAAAAGAAAAAAGTGATATTTTGTCTCATCAGTCTCAAGTTGGATCTTCATCTTCAGTCGTCGAATTGTCTCATTTTGAAATTAATCGTCTGGCTCTTAATGTAAGTTTAATTTTTCTTTTTGTTTATTTTTTATTTAAAATTATAATATTTTTCTAATAATATTTTAAAACTTTTAACAGGAAGTACCATTTTCGAAATGTCGTCATCCAAAACTCGCTAGAGTTGTACATACCAGTAATGCATCATCTGCTGCTGAAAATGAGGAGAACGCCCAACTTAAAGAAAAAAATGGTGGCTATGCAGATAGAGATGACTATGATGAAATATTTTGTAGATTTTATGAAAACTAAATTCCCGGATTGTACGGATAAATTTTTCCCTCTTTTTGCTCCTCCGCTGATGTAATTTAAAATAATTTAAATTTAGATATTATTATTATATTTATAATTTGAAATATTATTTTTATTTAATTGTTTTAATATTTTTTATTTAATATTTTATTTTAAAAAATAATTATTATATTTTTTTTGTAAATGACGATGGAAATAGTCGTCGGAAAACCGAGAAAGGTCTGACGCATAATGTTATCGCTAATCCGTCGGGTAGTGTCGATGGCTATAGTTCATCGAGATGGCATCGGTACATTTCTGACAGCTACAAACCATCAGAGAATACCGAAAACTATATCTCATCGGGTTTGCGTCGATAGTTTCTGATGCCATGTATCATCAGATTCAATATGTAATTGCCGACCGACGGTTTCATCGGAACGTCATCGGCCGGGAACCGGTGGACAAAATGATCGGTATTCCATCGGTAAAAACTTCTATCGCAAATCCGTCGGTAATGTCCGGCGAATTTTGCCCATCGAATCTCTATCGGTTATTGCCGACGGGTGGAGTGCAATGCATACCCGTCGGTATTCCCAACTATTTTCTGACGGTGTATGATTTCCAACAAAATACTTCCGATGGACAGCATTTGTCGAAAATCCGTAAAAAAACCATTTCTGACGGATTTGCGAGAAATATCGTTGTCAGGAAATAGATGTTTTCTTGTAGTACAACCCAAGAGTTAAGGCACCAAAATTGAAAGCGAAATTGTTGGCTCAAGGTTTTCAAAAGTAGAAGGCATAGACTACACTGAGGTACTTTCTGTTGTTGTCAAGCACGTGTCCATCAGAATATTATTGTTAATGGTAGTTAATTTTGATACGAAGCTTTAGCAATTGGACGTTAAAAAATCTTCTTACATGGTCTATTAGAGGATGAAGTTTATATGCATCGACCATGAGGATATACAGTGAAAGGAAAGAAGAAAAGGTTTGTTGTTTGATCAAATCTCTATATGACTTAAAGCAAAGTCTAAGACAATGGGATAAAAGATTCGATAGTTTTATGAAAAATTAGAATTTTTTGGAGAAGCCAGTTTGATCAGTGTGTATACGTAAGAGGATCAAAAAAGGAATATCAAGTCTATTTACTCCTATATGTTGATGACATATTGATTGTCTCAAAAAATTCAGAAGAAATTCAAAAGATAAAAAGAAAGAATTAGGACCAGCAAATAGGATTTTGAGGATGGATATGAGAAAAGGAATCTTAAAAGTATCATATGAAAGATACCTAAGAAAATTTCTATAAACATTCAATCTGTTTGAAGTTTAACCTGTGGTAACTCCTCTGATTGGATCTCAATTCAAGTTGAAAAGTTTAAATCCAGCAGAAACAATCAAATAAGCAAATCTCATGGAAGAAATAAGCAAATCTCATGGAAGATATACCATATGCAAGTCTTGCTAGAAGACTAATATATGCAATGGTCGGATATATACCAGATTTAGCTTATGCATTACGTTTGGCAAGTAGGTTTATGGATAATTCAAGAAGAACACATTGGCAGACAATAAAATGGATTATGAATACATTAAGGGAACTTTAAGTCTAACTTTTACATTTACAAAAGGTTCAGACTTTAAAGTTCAATGATTCTATGATACAGATTTTGAGGTAAAGTGAGATGACATGCAAGAGCATTTAGAGGTAAAGTGAGATGACGATTCAACTACTGAAAGTTTGAAATGTCGACTTACCTAGAGGATGCAGGAGCAGATGGAGCTGGGGTGTGAAGAACAAGCCTCAAAATGCGTGGAAAAAGGAATAGCATAAACATGATCAAGGTTTCAAATTTTTTATAAAAACAAGAAGAAACCAACATTTTAAGGAGTTCGAGTTTTGGGGCTTACTAAAAGAGTGGAAATGGAACCAAAAGAGAAACGAGGCCGGAAAACAATTCTCGATGAATCGATTCACCAAAAAGAGTCATAACGACATTGACGAAGTTGCAAAAACAGCACAAAGATGTCAAAAAATCTACAGAAAACAGGAAAAAAATGGAGAAGACTCAAAAAAAGAGAAAGAGAGAGAGAATGTGGCTCCGCATCAGTCTTGTGATGGCAGAAAAAATGAGAAGGATAAGGTCTAAGGTGGAGATTGCAGTTCTAGACTTAATCCACTCATGGACCAAATTGGGCCAGCACAAAAACACAATGGGAGTGGGCTTACATATCCATCAATATCAAAGGCAAAAACCTAAAACATATTTCATAGGATTAGATAAGAATATGTATATATACAGATCTATTCATCTTTATCTAAGATTAAATCGAAGAGAGATAGGGTTTATGTGTTGCCGATTATTCTCTTGGGGATTGTAACTTTTTGACACAAAAGCTTTTCTAGTGGATTAGAGGTATATTTCATATACCTAAAAATTGAGCTGGTGTTAAATCTCAAAAATCTTTAACACATACGTTTTTCTAGTGAATTGGAGGTATATTTCATATACCTAAAAATTCAGCTGGTGGTAAATCTCAAAATTTTTTACATAACTCGATAAAGGTTTGAGTAATCATTGCCAATACAGAATTAAAAACAGAGATTAGTAGAAAAATATAGTATACTATGAGCATTACAAATATTTCAACCACATTTGCGGAAAGCTTTGTGCTGGCTTATGGCAAGATGGAGTGGTATCGATTGCTTTGAAGATTGTTGCAAGCGAGGCTTGGTGATGGGGACATCAGATCGTATAGCCGGCCAGCAGATCAAACTGGCCGATCAGTGACCTTGCCCGAGATAGCTGGGCTATTTGGCACGTTTGCTGGCCAAAGTGGTACCGTCAGGCATTCGACCAGCCGGGCTGTACCGACCAACATTTCCGGCAGAGAGACTCAAACTTCCGGCCCAACTGGCGGCGACGTGGATGACACCGCTGGTCTAATTCGTGATGCTGCTGGCTCCGAGATCAACTTGGCCGGCTCCGATGACAATTCGGCCAGTACCTCGTACGAAGCAGCCGGTACAGCCGATTCAGCTGATCCAGCCGATTTCACCACCATTTCAACATATACACAAAGAGACTCGGACCAAATAAGCTACCAGTTTCAAGACATGCATCTAGATGAAGTTTCTACACCAGTGGTGCCACCAGGAGCAATGACAAACAGCAGATTAAGGGCACTCTTCCATAGGTTCAACTTGAGGGTCGACGAGTTCTTAGAGGATGATCGACAAAGAACATTGGGCCAAGAGCGCAAAGAAGAGTCCAAAGGCTTCTCAACAATGCAAGAGACTTCAGAGGCTTGGGCTTTAGGGGAAAGAGAGGTCAGGGCCCAAAGATTCGGAACCCTACTCCAAGTCGAAGATTAGGAGCTAGGCGCGTGCATGCCACAAGGTCGGCCACCTTCCATTTCTTGGCCGATAGCTAAAATGGTAAGTTTTCAAATTATATACTTGCCTTTTTCTATTTTGCATGGTAGGATTTAGAATATTTACATTTTGAGTCAAAGACAATTTAGGTAGAAATCCTTTTTCGGTTATTCACTTTTGTAATTTTTCTATTTGTACACTTTTGTAAGTTTTCCATTTTTCTTTGAGTCGACTCTAGAAGGTCAAGCTGTCGAGCATATTAATAAGACTCATTCTAGCATTGTAGTTTGACAACCTTTCTCTGATATTAATAAAGATCAAATTTTCTTTCTACAAGTTTTTCTCTTAAGAGACTTGTGCGCTTAGAACCTAGTCGAGACCAGCTGATACAAGCCTCGATTCAAGGCTTATATGTGCGTGGGCTGTTTGGAGAAGGTTAGGTGAGAAACTCGACCTTAGACTTCTTGGATAGGGGGTTTTGGGTTGGTATTCGATGGAAGGGTGAAGTGAACCACACGAGGGGTGATGAACCTCGTGATAAATCACAAACTTAGAGCTAGGAGGGCTGGTCTCAACTAGGTTCTAAGCGCACAAGCTTCTTTGAGAGAAAAACTTGTAAAGAGAAAATTTGCACTTTATTAATATCAAAAAGGTTGTCGAACTACAATGCTGGAAGGAGCCTTATTAATATACTCGACAGCTTGACCTTCTAGGATCGACTCAAATAAAGAAAAGGAAAGTTTACAAAAGTGCACAAATGGAAAATATACAAAAGTGTATAACAGAAAAAGGACATATTCCTAAAATGTCTTTGACTCAAGAAATGTAAATATTCTAGATCCTACCCTGCAAAACAGAAAGAGGCAAATATTCGAATTGAAAACTTACCTTACTTACCTCACGGCCAAAAAATAGAAGGTGGCCGTCCTTGTGGCATGCACGCGCCTTGCTCCTAGTCTTCGACTTGGAGTAGGGTTAGAAATCTTTGGGCCCTGACCTCTCTTGCCACTAAAGCCCAAGTCTCTGAAGTCCCTTGCATTGTTGAGAAGCCTTTGGACTCTTATTTGTACTTCTGGCCCATTGTCCTTAGTCGATCTTCCTCTAGGAGCTTATCGACCCATAAGCTGAACTTGTGGAAGAGTGCTCTTGATCTGCTCCTTGTCATTGCTCCTGGTGGCACTACTGGTGTGGAGACTTCCTCTAGTTGCATGTCCTGAAGATGGTAGCTTATCTGGTCCGAGTTTCCTTGTGTAGAAATTGAAATGCTCGTGCACTCGGCTGGATCGGCTGGCCGGAATGCCTTCAGGACCGGCCAAGTTGATCCCAGAGTCGGCGGCGTCACCAAGGGGACCGGCGGTGTCATCCACGTCGCCACCAATTGTGCCGAAAGCTTGGACCTCTCTGTAAGTCCTATTGGTCGAGGGTCTGGCAGTACCGCTTGGGCCGGCAGACGTGCCAAATGGCCCGGCTGTCTCGGGCAAGCTTCCTGGTCGGCCAGTTTGGTCTCCTGGCTGGACATACGACCTGATGTCCTCATCATCCCATCCCTCTTCAGTAGGTTATGACCTCAAATCTGGTTCATCTGCATGGAAAGGGGCTAAGTCAGTTACGTTGAACGTGTTGGACACATTAAACTCACCTGGGAGCTCGATCCGGTAGGCGTTGTTGTTGATCCTCTAAAGCACTCTGAATGGTCCATCTCCTCTTGGTGCTAGCTTGGAACTCCTTAGGTTGGGGAACCTCTCCTGCCGTAGGTGTAGCCACACCCAACCGCCTGGTTGAAAGATCACCTCCTTTCTTCCCTTGTTGGCATGAGTCACGTACTGCCCGGTCCTCTTCTCCAAGTTTTCTGCTACCTTCGGGTGTAACTTCCTTATGAACTCTGTCTTGGATGCTCCGTTGAGGTTGGTCATCTCTGCTGGTGGCAGTGGCGTTTGCTCCAATGGGGTGAGAGGGTTAAAGCCGTATACTACTTCAAATGGTGTCTTCTTGGTTGCTGAGTGCACGGCTCGGTTGTAAGCGAACTCTATGAATGGCAGGCACTCCACCCAAGTCTTGAGGTTCTTCCCTAGTGTAGTCCTGAGAAGAGTTGATAGTGTCCTGTTGACAACTTCAGTTTGGCCATCGGTTTGAGGATGGCAGGTGGTAGAGAAGAGTAGCTTCGTGCCTAGCTTTCTCCAAAGGGTCCTCCAGAAATGGCTGAGGAACTTGGTGTCCCTGTCTGATACGATGGTCCTTGGCACTCCATGAAGCCGTACTATCTCCCTGAAGAACAGCTCAGCTGTTTGCGTGGCATCATTGACATTGGCACACGGAATGAAGTGTGCCATCTTGGAGAATCTGTCCACCACTACAAAGATTGCATCTTTGTGGTTGATCTTGGGCAGACCTAGAACAAAATCCATCGAGATGTCCACCCATGGATGTGTTGGTATGGGCAGTGGGAGATACAACCCGTGAGGTTGCACTCGGGACTTTGCCTTCTTGCAAGTGATGCATCTTGCACAATGTGCTTCTACTGTCCTCTTGATGTGTGGCCAGTAGAAGTGCTCCTTGACCACTGCTAGAGTCTTGTCGACACCAAAGTGGCCCATGAGTCCTCCTCCATGAGCTTCTCGGATGATAAGCTCCCTTAATGATCCTTGTGGTATGCACAGCCTTCTCTCTCGGAACAAGAATCCCTCATGGATGTAAAACTTGCCATGACTCCCTGTGCCACACTCCTTGTAGCTCTCAGCAAAGTCAGGATCATCCTTGTATAGGTCCTTGATGTGCTCGAATCCTAGGACCTTTGCCTCCATGGTTGATATCAAGGCAAACCTCCTTGATAGTGCATCGGCTACCACATTGTCTTTGCCCTTCTTGTACTTGATGACGTATGGGAAGGTCTCTATGAACTCCATCCACCTGGCATGTCTCCTCTTGAGATTGGTTTGCCCTCTGAGGTGTTTGAGAGTCTCATGATCAGTGTGGATCACAAACTCCTTGGACAGCAAGTAATGCTGCCAAGTCTCCAATGCTCGGACAAGGGCATAAAGCTCCTTGTCATAAGTGGGGTAGTTCAGTGAGGCACCACCTAGCTTCTCACTGAAGTATGCCACTGGTCTCCCTCCTTGGGTTAGCACTGCTCCTATGCCTATTCCAGAGGCATCACACTCCACTTCAAACGTCTTGTTGAAGTCGGGCAGGACTAGCACTGGTGCATGTGTAAGGCTGTCCTTCAAGGCCTGGAATGCCTTCTCCTGAGCTTCTCCCCAGCTGAATCCCACGTTCTTCTTCACTACTGCCGTCAATGGTGAGGCAATACTGCTGAAGTTGGGCACGAATCTCCTATAGAAGCTGGCCAGTCCGTGGAAGCTCCTTACTTGGCTGATGTTGCCTGGTGTTGGCCATTCTTGTATGGCTCGAATCTTCTCTTCATCAACCTGTAGGCCCTGTGAACTTACAACAAAACCTAAAAAGACAAGTTTATCAGTACAAAAGATGCACTTCTTGAGATTGGCATAAAGCTCTTCTTGTCGAAGGGTTTTAAGTACCATCTCAAGATGTGTGAGGTGTTCCCGTAGGCACTTACTATAAACTAATATATCATCAAAGTAAACAACTACAAACTTACTGATGTACGCCCTAAGAACTTGGTTCATAAGGCGCATGAAGGTGCTTGGGGCATTAGTCAAGCCGAATGGCATGACTGTCCACTCGTAGAGCCCTTGCTTTGTCTTGAAAGCAGTCTTCCATTCATCACCTTCCTTCATCCTGACCTGGTGGTATCCACTCTTGAGGTCTATCTTGGAGAAGACCGTAGCTCCACTCAGCTCATCTAGCATGTCATCCAGCCGTGGTATTGGATGCCGGTACTTGACTGTGATGTTGTTGATTGCTCGGCAGTCCACGCACATTCGCCAAGTCCCATCCTTCTTGGGCTCTAGTAGCACTGGTACGGCACATGGACTGAGGCTCTCTTGAACATAGCCTTTCTCCAGGAGCTCCTTGACTTGTTTCTCAAGCTCCTTGGACTCCTTTGGACTCATCCGGTAGGCTGGCCGGTTGGGCAGGGCTGCTCCGGACACTAGGTCAATCTGGTGTTCTATGCCACGTAAAGGAAGAAAGCCTGCTGGTATCTCTTCCGGGAACACATCCTGGAACTTGTTGAGGAGAGCTACTACTTCAGGAGGTACCTCTACCTGTTCTTTCTCAATATTCAACACTTCTTTGAAAACCATTAGTAGCATTAGGTTCTTCGAGGCTAAAGCTCTCCGGACATGACTTGGTTGAATGAGAAAATTAGATTTAATGAGCTTCTTTTCCTTACTCATTTGCTGTTGAAGCTCATGTACCTGGGCAGGTGTGAGAGGAGCTAGGCTGACCTTTCTCTTGTCATGCACGAAAGTTTAGAGATTGGTTCGGCCATCATGCCTGGTCTCCTTGTTAAACTGTCATGGTCTTCCTAGTAGAAGATGGCCAGCTTGCATGGGCACCACGTCGCATACGACTTGCTCTTGGTACTTGCCCACACTGAATGGCACAGTGACTTGCTCATGAATCTTGAGCTCCACTTTGTCATCGAGCCATCTCAATCTATGTGGTCGAGGATGCCATGTCTTCTCTGGACCTAGCTTATCAACCATATATGCACTAGCAACGTTAGTGCAAGAACCACCATCTATGATGAGGTTACATACCTTGCCCTTGATGGTGCAACGGCTGTGGAAGATGTTCTCCCTTTGGATGGTCTCTGAAGGATCCACCATTGCACTGAGGATGCGTCTAGTGACCAGCACTTCCCCCACATCAGGGTACTCAATGTCACCGTATTCTTCTTCTGGTTCATAGTCCTCTTCATCTTGGGACTCATACTCTCTAGCCTCCGTAATCAGCATGACCCGGTTGTTTGGGCACTCCCTTGAGATGTGTCCACGACCCCTACACTTGAAACACGTGATGTCACGTGATCTTTGAGGGTTAGAAGACTTACTAGGCTCTCTCTGGTCACGGGTGGGTTCAGGAGGCTTTCTCTTGAACCTTGACTCGATCTATATGCTCTTGCCTTTGTACACGGGCTTGAGAATGTTGCTTGGTGCCCAAGGCATCTTAGGCTTGCTGCGGATGTCTTGGCCCTTACGTTTGATGTGCTGCTCAGCCTGGACAGATAGATGGAACAAGTCTTTGAAGTCATTGTAGATTTATCTTTCCACCTTGCGGCTGATTCTCTCTTGGAGTCCATCCAAGAATTGTTCCATCAATGCTTCTTCATCATCATTGAGCTCCAGCCTGTTCCTTAGCTTCTCGAACTCTTCATAGTACTCCTCTACTGATCTGGTACCCTGCTTAAGAGTATGAAAACGACGTTGCAAGTCCCTATGAAAGTAAGGTGGAACAAACCTTTGTCGCATGAGGTCTTTCATGTCGACCCATGAGTCTATGGGCCTCATTCTTTTCTTCCTTCGGTCAGATACCTCACGATCCCACCAGATGAGGGCATTGTCCGTGAGTTGTGCTACTGCCATTGAGACTCTCTGATGAGGACATCATGTCGTACATCCAGCCAGGAGACCAGACTGGCCGACCAGAAAGCTTGCCCGAGACACCCGGGCTATTTGGCACGTCTGCCGGACCAAGCACTACCGCCGGACCCTCGACCAATAGGACCAGACCGGTCAGCATTGCCGGCGGAGAGGCCCAAGCTTCCGGCACACTTGGTGGCAACGTGAATGACACCGCTGGTCCCCTTGGTGATGCCACCGACTCCGGGATCAACTTGGCCGGTCCTGAAGGCATTCCGGCCAGTACCTCGCACAATCCAGCCGGTACAGCCGATCTAGCCGAGTACACGCGCATTTCCACTTCTACACAAGAAGACTCGGACCAGATGAGCTACCAGCTCCAGGACATGCACCTAGAGGAAGTCTCTACACCAGTGGTACCTCAAGGAGCAATGACAAGAAGCAGATCAAGGGCACTCTTCCACAAATTCAGCTTATGGGTTGACAAGCTCCTAGAGGAAGATCAGCTAAGGACAATGGGCCAGAAGAGCAAAGTAGAGTCCAAAGGCTTCTCAACAACACAAGGAACATCAGAGATTTGGGCTTTAGTGGCAAGAGAGGTCAGGGCCCAAAGATTCCTAACCCTACTCCAAGTCGAAGACTAGGAGCAAGGCGCGTGCATGCGACAAGGACGGCCACCTTCCATTTCTTGGCCGTGAGGTAAGTAAGGTAAGTTTTCAATAAGAATATTTGCCTCTTTCTATTTTGCAGGGTAGGATCTAGAATATTTACATTTATTGAGTCAAAGACATTTTAGGAATAGGTCATTTTTCGATTACACACATTTGTATCTTTTCCTTTTGTGCACTTTTGTAAATTTTCCTTTTCTTATTTGAGTCGACCCTAGAAGGTCAAGCTGTCGAGCATATTAATAAGGCTCCTTCTAGCATTGTAGTTCGATACCCTTTTTTATATTAATAAAGTGCGAATTTTCTCTCTACAAGTTTTTCTCTCAAGAAGCTTGTGCGCTTAGAACCTAGTTGAGACCAGCCCTCCTAGCTCTAAGTTTGTGATTTATCACGAGGTTCATCACCCCTCGTGTGGTTCACTTCACCCTTCCATCGAATACCAACCCAAAACCCCCTATCCAAGAAGTCTAAGGTCGAGTTTCTCACCTAACCTTCTCCAAACAGCCCACACGCATATAAGCCTTGAATCGAGGCTTGTATCATTTTGGTATCAGAGCTTTAAGCTCCTAAACCAGGTTGTTTCTATCCTTTAGCTTGTCTTGTTTCTTGTTCTTGCATTAGTTTAAGTTTCATTCCAGAAAATCAAAAAAATAACATCTAAAGTTCATACCGAGTGCATCTAGTTCCTACGTACATCACTAGGTTCTAGAATCATTATTGCATTGCTATATTCGACTTTCCTTTTTATTAGAATCATATTTCTATTATTTTTAAGTTAAATTAAAAGAAAAGAAAAAGAAAAGAAAAGAAAATAGGAAAAATACCAAAAGATTTCGAATTGGACAGCTAGCAATAGTTGTCAAGAAAATTTTCCTTTTATTCAAATCTCCATATTTTCGAATTTTCCATTCCTTAGAATTTTCCTTTTTGCATTTTTTCGAATCCTTATAAAAAGAAAACCCTCCTCATAATTTAGGAGTATCATAACTTGTCTTCTTTCTTTGTAACACACAATGGCAGAAGAAAATAAAGAAGCAACCGAAGCCATGATGGCCATGTTCACCACTCTCCAAACACAACTCGCATCAATAGGCGAAAGGTTGGAGCGCGTGGAGAGGCCGGTGAGATTCCAGGCCATAAGGCACGTGAGAGCTGAGCAAGACCGTGCTGAGGGTCCTGAGCACCTTAGGACACGGCACGAACAGGAGGAGCCCCAGCCAGATGGAGATGAGGACACACAACCTCATAACTATCACCATAGGCCGAGAGGACCTCCACGGCAACCAGAGGCAGAGGATGATGGCTTCGAGCCATATGGTCTTCACCAGAGAGCAAGGATGCCTCCTAGACATCATGAGGATGGAGATGAACACGCCTACAACCGGGTAACTCATCCTGATGTTAAGCTAACTCCTCCAAGTTTCGCAGGAAAAGTAGACCCCGAGGCTTACCTAGATTGGGAGAGAAGAATGGATCATATCTTTGATCATTACAACCAACCAGGACCTAGGAGAGTCTGAATGACAGTAGCACAACTCACGGATAATGCCCTCATCTGGTGGGATCGTGAGGTATCTGACAGAAGGAGAAAAAGAATGAGGCCCCTAGACTCATGGGTCGACATGAAGGATGTCATGCGACAAAGGTTTGTTCCACCTTACTTTCATAGGGACTTGCAACGTCCTTTTCGTACTCTTAAGCAGGGCACCAGATCAGTAGAGGAGTACTATGAGGAGTTCGAGAAGCTAAGGAACAGACTAGAGCTCAATGATGATGAAGAAGCATTGATGGCACAATTCTTGGATGGACTCCAAGAAAGAATCAGCCGCAAAGTGGAAAGGAAAATCTACAACGACTTCAAAGACTTGTTCCACCTATCTGTCCAGGCTGAGCAGCACATCAAACGTAAGAGCCAAGACATCCGCAGCAAGCCTAAGACGCCTTGGGCACCAAGCAACATTTCCAAGCCCGTAGACAAAGGCAAGAGCATAGAGATCGAGTCAAGGTTCAAGAGCAAGCCTCCTGAACCCACCCGTGACCAGAGAGAGCCTGGTAAGTCTTCTAACCTCAAAGATCACGTGACATAACTTGTTTCAAGTGCAGGGGACGTGGACACATCTCAAGGGAGTGCCCAAACAACCGAGTCATGCTGATTACGGAGGCAGGAGAATATGAGTCCCATGATGAAGAGGACTATG
>JAEVFF010001351.1:0-12172 GCA_018901945.1 Pugionium dolabratum | reverse complement strand
TGTGGGGGAAGTACTGGTCACTAGACGTATCCTCAGTGCAATGGTGGATCCTTCAGAGACCATCCAAAGGGAAAACATCTTCCACAGCCGTTGCACCATCAAGGGGAAGGTATGTAACCTCATCATAGATGGTGGTTCTTGCACTAACGTTGCTAGTGCATATATGGTTGATAAGCTAGGTCTAGAGAAGACATGGCATCCTCGACCATATAGACTGAGATGGCTCGATGACAAAGTGGAGCTAAAGATCCATGAACAAGTCATTGTACCATTCAGTGTGGGCAAGTACCAGGATCAAGTCATGTGCGACGTGATGCCCATGCAAGCTGGCCATCTTCTACTAGGAAGACCATGGCAGTTTGACAAAGAGACCAGGCATGATGACCGAACCAATCTCTACACCTTCGTGCATGACAAGAGAAAGGTCAGCCTAGCTCCTCTTACACCTGCTCAAGTACACGAGCTACAACTTCAAATGAGTAAGGAAAAGAAACTTATCAAGTCTAATTTTCTTATTCAACCAAGCCATGTCCGGAGAGCTTTAGCCTCGAAGGATTTAATGTTACTAATGGTCTTTAAAGAAGTTTTGAGTGTAGAACAGGGACAGGTAGAGCTACCTCCTGAAGTAGCAACTCTCCTCAACAAATTCCAGGTTGTATTTCCAGAGGAGATACCAGCAGGCTTGCCTCCTTTACGTGGCATAGAACACCAGATTGATCTAGTGCCCGGAGCAGCCCTGCCCAACCGGCCAGCCTTCCGGATGAGTCCAGAGGAGTCCAAGGAGCTTGAGAAGCAAGTCAAGGAGCTCCTGGAGAAAGGATATGTTCGAGAGAGCCTCAGTCAATGTGCTGTACCAGTGCTACTAGTGCCCAAGAAGGATGGGACTTGGCGCATGTGCGTGGACTGCCGAGCAATCAACAACATCACAGTCAAGTACCAGCATCCAATACCACGACTGGATGACATGCTAGATGAGTAGAGTGGAGCCACAGTCTTCTCCAAGATAGACCTCAAAAGTGGATACCACCAGGTAAGAATGAAGGAAGGTGATGAATGGAAGACTGCTTTCAAGACAAAGCAAGGGCTCTACGAGTGGACAGTCATACCATTTGGCTTGACTAATGCCCCAAGCACCTTCATGCGCCTTATGAACCAAGTTCTTAGGGCGTACATCAGTAAGTTCGTAGTAGTTTACTTTGATGACATTTTGGGTTATAGTAAGTGCCTACGGGAACACCTCACACATCTTGAGATGGTACTTAAAACCCTTCGACAAGAAGAGCTTTATGCCAATCTCAAGAAGTGCACCTTTTGTGCGTTAACCGTTTATCAATCTCCCGACTTTCTTTGTTACGGGGTTTGTGGCATGCTTTTCCATATTTGGATTAGCGATTATTCGAGGTGTGTAATACGTATTTCGGCCGCGGTTGCCTTCTTTCATATTGATTCTTTTGTCCAAACATTCTTCCTTCAGCTAGCAGTTTAAAGGCCCTTTCCCACCGGTGTTTTTGAAATGGTTCTTTCATTAGGTGTCCCATGGCTAATCCTTGTTTGGTTTAGAGCAACAAAGAATGAAGTGAGAGAATTACAGTTGGTGCTTTTCAAACGAGTGGTTGGGATTTGGATAGGGTCCTTCTTTGCTTCGGAAAAAGAGCGTTTGTTGTTGACTTTGGTGTTTGAAGACGTGGGAGAAAGTCTTTACTGTTTTTTTAGTCGTTGATTTTCTTTCTACGACACTTGTCTTCATTTTTAAGTTGTAGTTTTCCCTCTTTTCGATTTTTGGTTCCTCGGTAGGAATTACCCTCTAGAATCTCTAATTTAGGGTGTAAAAAAAACCTGTAACGCACCTAAAAAAGAAAAATCTATAATCAAGAGATTGTAAAGCCGAGTTTAAGTTAATCATCAAAGTTAACAATAATCGAGAAAATGCGAAGTCTAGTTCTCAATGAAATTTAACTTTAATTTTTTTTGTATGAAATTTGGTTTTGGAATTATACGACGATAACATACAAGTTGAACATTACTTTTTAAATCTGAAATTCATAAATAATTCTGGGAAACCAAATAATTCGAGAGATGGCAAACTCCATAATTTTTGTTTTGACAACTCATGGCAACTCCATAAAATATCTAAAAATTGAAGATTAGTTTTTTTTATATAAAAAGATTAGAGAAAAGATTAAGAAAGAAGCACATATTTTAGTCGATTGACCGCATGGAGATGAGTCTCCCTTTTGTATCTAACCTTTTTTGTCACTTTCCCATTTCCTTCTCTCTCCTTCCTCAAATTGCATCTCAACACAAACCAGCAACATCTCTCTCTCTCTCCTCTAAGCTCTTATAGCTTGGAGCTTCAATCATGGCCGCCTCATCATTTGCAGACGGTAACCGCTAATTCAACTCTCGACTTTGTTCAGTTTTATCTGATCGGATTTTGGTTATTGAATTTTCTGCCTATCTGGTTATTGTGTTGGGTTGGAAACACTTATCCTGTTTAGCCTCAACTCAAGTATTATTCTCTTCTTCTACTCTGGTAGTTGTTTGATTATTTTGCGTGATTGTCGGAGAGAATATTTAGCCGTTTCAGACATGTGATCTTCATGGTCCCGCGTTTTGTCAGTGAAATACCGAACCGCCCATATGCTTGTAATATTATATCCAAAATGATATTAACTTTGATTGACGGAATTAATTAAATTTCTGCTGCAGACCCTAAATTCACATACCTGGTTTTGTTGAACTGTTGAATACGCAGGGGAAATAAGAGATATGGAGAAAGAGGGATTGTTATTACAGTCGAGTGAGAATCAAAGTCCTATGACGGATCCTTCACCCACACCTTCACCGTCTGCGACCGCAACTGCACCAGCTTTGGTTCTGTCTAATTCAGGCAAAAGAATGGATCAGGCTGGGAAGAAAAAATATGTGAAGCAAGTCACGGGTCGCCACAACGACACTGAGCTGCACTTAGCGGCTCAACGGGGTGATTTGGAAGCTGTGCAGCAGATTCTTAAGGATATTAACTCTCAGATGGAAGGGACTCTGAGTGGGGCAGAATTTGACGCTGAGGTAGCAGAGATCCGAGCATCTATAGTGAATGAGGTGAATGAGTTAGGTGAGACAGCGCTCTTCACTGCTGCAGATAAAGGCCATCTCGACGTTGTAAAAGAGCTGTTGAAGTATTCATGTAGAGAGAGCATTGCTAAGAAGAACCGTTCTGGGTATGATCCGCTTCATATTGCTGCCATACAAGGTCATCATGGTAATGCTCCTCAATTCTTTGATAGGCTTTGATAGATTTCACAAGTTGTGAGTATGTGAATTAAAATGCTTGTTTCTTGCAGCTATTGTTGAGGTCTTGCTTGATCATGATTCCACACTAAGCCATACATTTGGCCCATCGAATGCAACGCCACTTGTGTCGGCAGCTATGAGAGGCCACACACAAGTTGTGAACCAGCTCTTATCCAAAGCTGGGAATTTGCTAGAAATTTCTCGGTCCAACCATAAAAATGCCTTACATCTAGCTGCAAGGCAAGGTCATGTGGAGGTCATAAAAGCTCTGCTCGTCAAGGATCCTCAACTAGCAAGAAGGATTGACAAGAAGGGACAAACTGCACTTCACATGGCTGTAAAAGGACAGAGCTCCGAAGTGGTCAAACTGTTGCTTGATGCAGATCCTGCCATTGTTATGCTACCGGACAAGTCTTGCAACACAGCGTTACATGTTGCCACCAGAAAAAAACGAGCAGAGGTATGCATCACACACCAAGGGTGTAAAAATTTTTTCGAGATTTTGATTGGGTCCTCACATTTTGGCATATTGTTGCAGATTGTAGAACTATTGTTGTCGCTACCTGATACCAATGCCAATGCTTTAACCCGGGAACACAAAACAGCACTCGACATAGCAGAGGGGCTTCCACTCTCGGAGGAATCTTCATACATAAAAGAGTGTCTTGCTCGTCGTGGGGCTCTTAGGGCAAATGAGCTGAACCAGCCTAGGGACGAGCTGAGGAGCACTGTCACCCAAATCAAAAACGATGTTCATATCCAGCTGGAACAGACCAAAAGGACGAACAAAAACGTGCACAACATTTCCAAAGAACTCAGGAAACTCCACAGAGAAGGGATCAACAATGCAACCAATTCAGTAACTGTTGTGGCTGTATTGTTTGCAACAGTAGCTTTTGCTGCTATATTCACAGTGCCCGGAGGAGACAACAACGATGGATCAGCAGTGGTGGTGGGCAGAGCATCGTTCAAGATCTTCTTCATCTTCAACGCAATCGCATTGTTTACTTCTTTGGCGGTCGTGGTGGTCCAGATCACATTGGTAAGAGGAGAAACAAAAGCAGAGAAGCAGGTAGTGGAAGTGATCAACAAACTAATGTGGTTGGCATCGATGTGTACATCGGTGGCATTTCTTGCATCGTCATACATAGTAGTTGGTCGTAATAACAAGTGGGCGGCTGAGTTGGTGACTGTGGTTGGGGGTGTGATAATGGCTGGTGTTCTTGGAACGATGACTTATTACGTGGTGAAGTCGAAGAGGACAAGATCGATGAGGAAGAAGGTTAAGAGTGCGCGCAGGAGCGGTTCCAACTCGTGGCATCATTCAGATTTCTCAAACTCGGAAGTGGATCCCATTTTTGCAATCTGAGATGCAAACAGATAATCATGTAAATATATTTTCTTTGATGAAGAGAGCTAGACCAGCCAATTTGGTGAATGAAGCCTGAACATCAAAAGGCAAACACAATTGTCACAGCCTTAAAAGTGTGAACATTGCTAAAACTCACTTTATTCCAAAATTCAGTTAAGCATTGTCTTTATAAGATACATCAGACTGAATGTGTTTTCTAAGAGAGGGTTTCGTTCTCTTTGTTGGGGAATCATATTATTGAACGGATCACTTGAGGGGATGCACAGCTCTGAGGCTCCTCCAAGCATAGATCATATCTTAATTTCAACCAAGTTTTGAAGGCCGCTTAATTCTGGTGTCACTGCAATTTTTGGGTTTAGCAGGGAAATTCTCACCAAAGCAGACAAACAGCCATGGGAACTTGTAGAAAAAAGCCATGGAAGTAAGTAATAAACCAAAAACTTTGACCAGAGGTTCCTGCAACAATTCAGTGCTGGCTATTAAGAACCCAAATTGGTTGCCAGGAGTTTCCAAAAGCATCTGAGAACTACACAGTTCAAGTTGAGTCCGCAATGGTTTTAAATTCACTTGTCTGAAACTTGTAGGATTTTTGCATTTACAGCCAGTATGATAACTGTAAAAGAAGAGTTCAAGTCCACAACAAGTTATTATTTCACCACTTGGATCAGTTACTTCTCTTCAAGCAAGCAACAGAATAGGATAAGAAAAGCTCAATCCACAGCAACAAAACTAGAAACACTGGTTCTGAAATTGAATATCAAAACATAAGCTATGAGTCTGACATTTGGGTAGAGCCAAAACTTATTTTTGATAAAATAGTATTGCTTTTTTGGTCCAGAAGCACAAATACAAAAGGGATATTCATCAGCTCACTGGCAATTGAAGTATTTTCGATCAAGAAATTGGGAAATGGCTCTATGCACCATTCTCATTTTCTGACGCCGTTGGTGCCTGCAACGTATTGACAAGATCTAACGCCGGCCAATGCAAAGCACCGAACATCATACCATAAACATCGGAGCGAGATGGCATCGTCTCAATGACCTTGTAATCTTGAGGAGAGTAGAGTTTTTCGTCAAATACAGCACCGCCTAAATTATTGTCGTATAGCTTCTTCTCTTTCTGGAAATTAATGAAAGTCTTTAAAGCGGAAGGGATATCTTCGGTTTGCACGAAGAGCCAAGCATTCATACCCTTCATACATGGCTTCAGAGATTCCCATTTGGTTCCTTCTAAGGCTTTGAAGACCAGAGTGTTCTTGGCGACGAGGAGCTTAGTGTTGGTATTTTCCCGGAGGATTCCACGGAGCTCTTGTAGCTGCTTGACGCTGAGGCCGTTGTAGTTGATTCCTGTGATAAAATGGCAATTCTCAAGGTTGATCTTCGTCTTCCCTGCAACGAGCAAAGCTCTTCTGAGGCTAGACATGGCTATAACAGAGCCAAACTAAAAGGCACGATTTCGATCCAGATGAGACCAAGCTCGAGACTCCAAATGTGAAAGGTAGCCTAGGGTTCTTTCTCACGAAATTTTGAGAGGTTTAACACACAGTTGTCAAATTGGGCTATTCTGTGTTGGGCTATGGATTGATTTGTAAATTTTGGGTATCATTGAGGAAGCCCAATAACAAGAGAGAGCTAAAGCTAATCAAATACGAAATTTCATTATACGTATACAGTAATAAATGTGACTGGTCTTAGCTCAGTGAAGCGCGTGGCTTTTAACCCTTTTAACCACATGGCCGAGGTTTCGATCCCAACTGACGGCGTTTTTATTTACATTTGCGGTTATCTCTTTTTTAAAAAAGAATTGGACAATCTAACTAACTTTTTCAGCAGTTAAGCCCAACGAACAATGTACATTGCCACTTTTTGGGCCTTTTGATTTTCATCAGAGTAATATTTAACACTCACTTAGGGTTTTAGCGTTTCCACGCATTTCACAAATCTCTTTCTTCACTCCACTACTCACACCATGACTACCGAAGAGAAAGAAATCCTCGCCGCCAAATTGGAAGAACAGAAAATCGATGTAATTGATTATCTTTTTACTCTGTCAGTAGTAGCGGGTTTTTGGTTCCGTTTCTTATCTTTAGTTGGAAAATAACTAGACTGGATTCAGACTTTTGATGTGTTCCTGCCCAGATCCTGGTGTTTTACTTAGTATATTGTAGCTATGTGACTTTAGATCTGAATTTTGTTTATTTTGCTAACTCCTTGAGTTATTGGTATTCCTATCAGTTTGAGTTATTGATTACCATAATGTTTTTCTGTTTCTAGTTTTGTTGACTGTTGTGTTTGGTTTGTAGCTCGATAAGCCTGAAGTTGATGACGATGATGATAACGATGAGGATGATTCCGAAGACGACGATAAGGATGATGATGACGCAGAGGGTAAGTCATCTTGCTTTTGGTTCTGTCATTGAAGCTTGCTAATTTACTTTATCAAATACTGCATTTCGGTACATATCTTATTAAAGTACAGATTCTCTGAGTCTGGGGGCAGATTGGTTTCTCAGAGTCTATGTAAATATGCAAGATAGACGAATATTCGATCTAAGCCTGAGTAGATTTCTATGTTTTCTGAACATACTTGACTGTGTAATTTATATAACTAGACTCGTGGGTGGGTGAAATATGATTCTTGTTTGTTAAGCAAGCTACATGTTAATGACCTTTAATTCTCTTTGAGGCATTATTGAGTTGTGATTGGTGAAACAGGACAAGATGGAGAGGCAGGAGGTAGGTCAAAACAAAGCAGAAGTGAGAAGAAGAGTCGCAAAGCTATGCTGAAGCTTGGCATGAAACCAATCACTGGTGTCAGCCGTGTAACCATCAAAAAGAGCAAGAATGTTGGTGTTTTTACATTCAATCTTTTCCGTTATTAAGATATAATATACACTCGAATTAAAGTATTGATAGATTGTGTGGACATTGCTTTGCAACACAGATCTTGTTCGTCATATCAAAACCTGATGTGTTCAAGAGCCCGGCATCAGACACATATGTGATTTTTGGAGAGGCGAAGATTGAAGACTTGAGCTCGCAGATCCAGTCACAGGCAGCAGAGCAATTCAAGGCTCCAGATCTCAGCAATGTGATTTCAAAGGGTGAGTCTTCAAGCGCTGCAGTGGTTCAAGATGATGAGGAGGTTGACGAGCATGGTGTTGAGCCAAAGGACATTGAGTTGGTGATGACCCAAGCAGGAGTGTCTAGGCCAAGAGCTGTGAAAGCACTCAAGACTGCAGATGGAGATATTGTCTCTGCTATTATGGAGCTTACCACCTAAATCTAAATCTTTTTAACTTAAATGTGGTTTATAACTTGAGTTATGTGCCAGAGATTATCAGAAGGATTCGGAAAGTTTTGAATTTTAATGATTTGTTGAAGTGATTTTCAGTGTTGTATCAGTACGAAGTTATTGAAATTCAGTTTATTTTAATGAAGAGTTTCTGACAAATCTATCGGTAGAAAAGTAAGGTTTCTCCATACTTATCGAACTTGGTGTGGCGTTTTCTTAAGAGGCTAATGAGTTGACTAGTTTTACTCCACCCAAATTGATGAAAACCAGTTTAAGGAAGATGTTGCAGTTGCTAGTAACAAGACTAATGGAGAACTAATGGGTTAAGAAGATAATATGTTTGTTTTAGTTTCCTCTTCATGATGAACGAACTAAAGCACCAATTTCATATGGAGATGAAAAGGAGAGTAAGATGTTCCAATTCCCAAAATAGACACTGACAATATTCTCAAAACCAATTGAATCATAATACTAATAACAATCATCACAAAAATCCCAAAACATTAAAAGTACTCATAGGTTCACAAAAGGAGATGATTCTCCTATCACAAACTTAACAAAGAAGAAAAGGTATGATCAATTCAGACCTGTACGTGCAGAGCTGTGTAGATGTGTATATATATAGTCTATACACATTTTAATTTAATCTTAAAGAGGAACCATCGCATTTTAGCCACAGCATTCTCCTCAGAGATGCTAATCTCAGACTATAACCACAGCATTGTGACAGCATCCCCATAACAAAAACTGATTTTCAATCACGAACGTAACCTACCCGCTATTGCTGCAACCTGAGCTTCCATCTGCGCCGCCCTAACTTTAGAAGCCGTGGCTCGGTGGAAGAACTGCTCCCTCGACAACAACCTCACATTCCTCAAGTATTGATCAAATGGAACAACCCCGTCTTGAAACGATTTATCCAAGGAATAAATGGCATCTTCAATGGCTAAATCCAGAGCAGTACACTCTAACATCTGCTTGGAGAGTGTGTCTACACACTCAAAGGCATTATCCACATCCAAATCAACTAAATTCTTGGTTTTGCCTTGGTTCTCTCTAACCCAAGAGTCTAGAATATCAGTGTTCATGGAGATAACCTGTAATTGCTGTTCAAGTGTTTCTTTCTCCTCCACCATCTCCTTCAAACCTCTATTGATCTCCTCTCCTCTTCTCTTTAGCCCAGCTTGCAAGCTCAGAAGCTCTTCTGCCTCAGCCTCTCTAGCTCTCCTCATCGAAACCAAATCGCCGTGAACCATCTCCACCATCTTATTAATCGCGTTTTTCTTGTAAACCTCCGCCGCATCATCTGATTGCTGCTGATGGTGAACATGCTGTACCTGCACCCTGCCTCCTCCGCCGTAAGGAGACGGCGGGAACGGTCTCGTTAATGACTGATCAGCCGAAGGAGGCCGTGTCAGTGAGGAATCGTACGAAGGCGGAGTTGGTGACGCCGGCGGCTGAGGTCGGCGTCGTGAATATAGAGGCGGATCACGAGCGAAGACAGCGCTGACATCGGAGACGAGATCTACAAGATTGGAGCTAGGGTAAACCCAATTCTGGAGATAAGGAAGAGAAACGAGACCAGAAGGAGTGACATGTGCGTGAGGACGCTTAATGATCATATCGGCGGTGGGATTCACATAGACGCAAGGAGGATGACGAGGGTAAGACTCAAGGAGCCAGATGATGACAGGGATGTTATAGGTGACCCCATGAAAGGGCATCGGGATCGTTCCATCCGCTTGAAGAAGATTGACAGAGCGGCCATCGTTGTGTGTAAAAGATGCAGTTTTGGGCTCTAAGGAAGGGTAAGAAGAGATTAGGTTAAGGAGATGTTGTCGGATCAACCACTTGGTGGGCTCGTCGTAAGGAACGGAGTTAGGACCGCGCTGAGAGAGCACAGACGAGAGGAATTGCTGGACTTGCTGCGGATTCGACGGCGAAGGAACCATCGGAGTAAAACGGGTGTCGGCAATGGAAGTCCAATTGAAGAAGACGACGCCAAAGGGAAAAGGATTTTTGCTTATAGAAAAAAAATGGGGACATGTCTTACGTGTTTTCATTAAATTGCCCTTAACCCAATCACAACCCGGTTAAGTATAAATTTTTGTTCTTCTAATTTTAAAAAATCTTGAATAAATTATCAATGTTATAAGTTATAATGAGTTTAAATTAAAATATTATTTTATGGTTTTTTGAAAAAACGCAATTTTTTGTTGTTTGGTGAAATAACCTGTTTCGATAGAAAATATCATTTATTGGTTTTGGATGAAAAATCATTATTTTGTAGTTTTATAAAAAAATAATATTTTGTGATTTTGATAAGAATTTTTTTTTTATGATTTTGGAACGAAATGATAATGATATATTACAGATTTTAACTATAAAAAAAATATTTTTTTGGTTTTGATGAAAAAACTTTATTTGTCATTTTTTAGAAAGACTATTTTCTATTTTGTGGAGAAAATGTTTAGTTTGGACAAAAACAATTCTTTCTAAAATATCATATAACATAATTAACCTTAAGAAGGATTTTTAAATTACTTAATTTAACGTGTCAGATATATTCAAAAATGTTTAAAGTTGGGAATACCTTTTTTGTTGAGATCGTCCTGATGGATGTTTATTTGTACAGTGAAGCAACAGGAAAGTTTTTACCGTTGATCTTTGGAGGGGCATCTTTTGCAGTTAAGATCGGACGGTAAAGAATTGTGTACTGTCACTTGGTCAGGCCTATATTGTACGAATGTATGACACGCAGTAAATACTAATTAGTAATTCTTGTAGTCAAACATTTTGGAATAGAGCGTTAAAATTTTGTAACAAAGAAAGTTTTGATGGATAAACGAGTGAAAACCCAGGTTTTAGTCCTCGCGTCACAACATAACAAAAGAGATATTAGAGATTTGCAGCATTAGATTCCTTGGGAACGTTTTCTATACTTCCCAGAGACGATTACGAACACCAAGAATGTGGCAAACGTAAGCATCTATTGACGCCTGAAGTATCTGGTCATGGCAAAGATTATCAGCTCTCCAGTTGCTCATGCTTACCTCCCGATCAAGCCTCACTCCCTGATAACCCAAACACTCCTCAACAATCACCTCAAACGAACATCCCCTTAGACTCCTACCTCTGGAATCTTCAACGTATTTCCTTAAGTCCAGAAGATCTTCGATCAACAGCTGATGTCTACATTCCTGTAGCTTTCTCGCGTCCTGACTATTCCAGACACCGACAAACGTCGTCTGTGTATCCTCCAATAAACGACGAAGGCCGGTGGGGACGCGGTTGCAGTGAGACAGCTGAATGATGATACATCGTTTACCCACACATAACTGGAGAGTATCCGCTTCAGGATATGAATAGTAAGTACCGGAATAATAACTACCCCGTGGAGAATCGGAATAGTAATTACCCGATGATGAATCGGAGTAAAAACCTGCCGGTGTCCACTGGACGCCGACTCCAACGACTAGAGGTTGATAACCGTATGTAGGATACCTGTTATAAACGAAGTCGCGGATCCATCGAGTGATTACGGAGGAATTCGACGTCACAGTAACGATCAACTCGTCTCCAAAGAAATCGACAATGTACTTTTGATGACCGGAGTAACTAGCCATGCTTCTGATCCTCGGAGCCATTGATTTTGCCTTTTTTTCTTTTTTCAAGGTGCTGCCAAAGAAACGAGGTCGGAGGGTATTTATATTATACACCACGTACTCGTTGCTCTTTTGTGTCGTACCAGACGATGTTATCACCGTTTGATCGTCTTGTGATATATGCATGTTAAATTTGGACGGTTAAGATGCATGTAGGCAGGGTGTAGCCTCTTTTGTGTCGTACCAGACGATGTTATCACCGTTGGATCGTCGTGTGATATATGCATGTTAAATTTGGACGGTTAAGATGCATGTAGGCAGGTGTAGCCTTTCGAATCGTAGGACAGTGCATAAGGCTGTGCATAGGGTTTGTGGAATACGCTACCCAAACTCAAATAACTAATTTACTTTTACATTTGAATGTTAAACAAAAATAACTACTCATTTGAATTCACTCTTTTAGTTTAAAGTTGATAACTAAGGAGAATCTTTACAGTATATTTCCAGATTAGTTGATTAATTTGTTACGATTGGTATCTTTCTAAATCTAGATTACAATTGGTCAATTGGAAAAACCCAACTGGGTCAGCCCAATTCACTAACT
>JAEVFF010001350.1:0-121588 GCA_018901945.1 Pugionium dolabratum | reverse complement strand
CACCTGCCCAGGTACATGAGCTACAACAACAACTGAGTAAGGAAAAGAAACTCATTAAGTCTAATTTTCTCATTCAACCAAGTCATGTCCGGAGAGCTTTAGCCTCGAAGGATTTAATGTTACTAATGGTTTTCAAAGAGATTTTGAGTGTAGAAAAAGAACAGGTAGAGCTACCTCCTGTAGTAGCAGCTCTCCTCAACAAATTCCAGGATGTATTCCCTGAGGAGATACCAGCAGGCTTGTCTCCCCTACGCGGCATAGAGCACCAGATCGACCTTGTGCCCGGAGCAGCCTTACCTAATCGACCAGCCTACCGGATGAGTCCAGAGGAGTCCAAGGAGCTTGAGAAGCAAGTCAAGGAGCTCCTGGAGAAAGGTTATGTTCGAGAGAGCCTCAGTCCATGTGCCGTACCAGTGCTACTAGTGCCCAAGAAGGATGGGACTTGGCGCATGTGCGTGGACTGCCGAGCAATCAACAACATCACAGTCAAGTACCGACATCCAATACCACGACTGGATGACATGCTAGATGAGCTGAGTGGAGCCACGGTCTTCTCCAAGATAGACCTCAAAAGTGGATACCACCAGGTAAGAATGAAGGAAGGTGATAAGTGGAAGACTGCTTTCAAGACAAAGCAAGGGCTCTACGAGTGGACAGTCATGCCATTCGGCTTGACTAATGCCCCAAGCACCTTCATGCGCCTTATGAACCATGTTCTTAGGGCGTACATCAGTAAGTTCGTTGTGGTTTACTTTGATGATATGTTAGTTTATAGTAAGTGCCTACGGGAACACCTCACACATCTTGAGTTGGTACTTAAAACCCTTCAACAAGAAGAGCTTTATGCCAATATCAAGAAGTGCATCTTTTGTACTAATAAACTTGTCTTCTTAGGTTTTGTTGTAAGTTCACAGGACTTACAGGTTGATGAAGAGAAGATTCAAGCCATACAAGAGTGGCCAACACCGAGCAACATCAGCCATGTGAGAAGCTTCCACGGTCTGGCCAGCTTCTACAGAAGATTTGTGCCCAACTTCAGCAGTATTGCCTCACCATTGACGGCAATAGTGAAGAAGAACGTGGGATTCAGCTGGAGAGAAGCTCAGGAGAATGCATTTCAGGCCTTGAAGAACAGCCTTACGCATGCACTAGTGCTAGTGCTGCCCGACTTCAACAAGACGTTTGAAGTGGAGTGTGATGCCTCTGGAATAGGCATAGGAGCAGTGCTAACCCAATGAGGAAGGCCAATGGCATACTTCAGTGCGAAGCTAGGTGGTGCCTCACTGAACTACCCCACCTACGACAAGGAGATCTATGCGCTAGTCCGAGCCTTGGAGACTTGGCATCATTACTTGTTCTCCAAGGAGTTTGTGATCCACACTGATCACGAGACTCTCAAACATCTCAGAGGGCAAACCAATCTCAAGAGGAGACATGACAGGTGGATGGAGTTCATAGAGACCTTCCTGTACGTCATCAAGTACAAGAAGGGCAAGGATAATGTGGTAGCCGATGCACTATCAAGGAGGTTTGCCTTGATATCCACCATGGAAGCAAAGGTCTTAGGATTCGAGCACATCAAGGACCTATATAAGGATGATCCTGACTTTGCTGAGAGCTACAAGGAGTGTGGCACAAGGAGTCATGGCAAGTTCTACATCCATGATGGGTTCTTATTCCAAGAAAGGAGGCTGTGTATACCACAAGGATCTCTACGGGAGCTTATCATCCGAGAAGCTCATGGAGGAGGTCTTATGGGCCACTTTGGTGTCGACAAGACACTAGCAGTGGTCAAGTAGCACTTCTACTGGCCACACATCAAGAGGTCAGTAGAAGCCCATTGTGCAAGGTGCATCACCTGCAAAAAGGCGAAGTCCCGAGTGCACCCTCCCGGGTTGTATCTCCCTCTGCCCATACCTAGACATCGATGGGTGGACATCTCAATAGACTTTGTTCTAGGTCTGCTCATAATCAATCAGAAAGATGCTATCTTTGTAGTGGTAGGCCGATTCTCCAAGATGGCACATTTCATCCCATGTGTAAATGTCAATGATGCCACGCAAACAGCCGAGCTGTTCTTCAGGGAGATAGTACGGCTACACGGAGTGCCAAAGACCATCGTATCAGACAGGTACACCAAATTCCTCAGCCACTTCTGGAGGACCCTCTAGAGGAAGATAGGCACGAAGCTGCTCTTCTCTACCACCTGCCATCCTCAAATCGATGGCCAAACTGAAGTAGTCAACCGGACATTGTCGACTCTTCTCAGGATTACACTAGGGAAGAAGCTCAAGACTTGGGTGTAGTGTCTGCCATTCATAGAGTTCACATACAACCGAGCCGTGCACTCAGCAACCAAGAAAAACCCTTTTGAAGTAGTCTACGACATCAACCCCCTAACACCTTTGGAGCAAACGCCACTGCCACCAGCAGAGATGACCAACCTCAACGGAGCATCCAAGGCGTAGTTCATAAAGAAAATACACCAGAAGGTAGCAGAAAACTTGGAGAAGAGGACTGGGCAGTACGTGACTCATGCCAACAAGGGAAGAAAGGAGATGATTTTTTAACCAGTCGATTGGGTGTGGCTACACCTACGGCAGGAGAGGTTCCCCAACCTGAAGAGTTCCAAGCGGCTCCAAGAGGAGATGGACCATTCAGAGTGCTGGAGAGGATCAACAACAACGCCTACCGGATCGAGCTTCCAAGTGAGTTTAATGTGTCTAACACATTCAACGTAACTGATCTAGCTCCTTTCCATGCAGATGAACCAGTTTTGAGGTCAAAACCTACTGAAGGGGGAGGGGATGATGAGGGCATCAGATCGTATGGCCGGCCAAGAGATCAGATTGGCCGACCAGAGTGCTTGCCCGAGACAACCAGACCATTTGGCACGCCTTCCGGCCCAAGCGGTACCGCCGGGCCTACGATTAACCGGGCCAGACCGATCAATCTTTCTGGCGGAGAGGCCTAAACCTCCGGCCCAACTGGCGGCGACATGGATGACACCGCCGGCCCAATTGGTGACGCCGCCGGCTCCGGGATCAACCTGGCCGGCCCCGAATACAATATGGCCAGTACCTCGCACAGTCCAGCCGGTACAGCCGATCCAGCCGATTGTACCACCATTTCAACATCTACTCAAAGAGACTCAGACCAGATAAGCTACCAGCTTCAAGACATGTATCTAGATGAATTTTCTACACCAGTGGTGCCACCGGGAGCAATGACAAGGAGCAGATGAAGGGCGCTCTTCCACAAGTTCAGTTTTTGGGTCGACAAGCTCCTAGAGGATGATCGACAAAGAGCATTGGGCCAAGAGTGCAAGGAAGAGTCCAAAGGCTTCTCAACAATACAAAGGACTTCAGAGACTTGGGATTTAGTGGCAAAAGAGGCCAGGGCCCAAGGATTCATAACCCTACTCTAAGTCGAAGACTAGGAGCTAGGCGTGTGCATGCCACAAGGTCGGCCACCTTCCATTTCTTGGGCGATAGGTAAGAATGGTAATTTTTCAAATTATATACTTGCCTCTTTCTGTTTGGCAGGGTAGGATTTAGAATGTTTACATTTTGAGTCAAAAAAAATTTAGGTAGAAGTCTAATAAGTGTAGACAAAATGTGTAGGCAGACCTGAACAATTTTTATTGCATCTTAGCCAACGAGAGGTGACGTCTAACAACCTCTAAGTGTAGTACAAGCTAGATTAGACTCGACCTCAATGATCGCTAGTCGATAGATTGTTATGCAAAAGGCTTGTAGTCTATAGCCTTGTGAATGGGTTGTAACCACGAGAGTGGATCAGTATACTAGACAGTGTTCTAAGTGTTAGAGATTTATCTAATCAAACTTACACAATCGTTAGTCAATAGAAGCTTGCCCCGAATCGAATACCTTGCCCACTGTCCATATATCTTATTTATCGAATTTAACTCATCTTTATTTTCTTTGCAATTATTACATAACCAATCGAAACCCTACTTAGTATCTACCTAGATTTAACTGTTTCATGTATTCCTAGTGTGTTATTCTTACTTCTCTAAGTATTCGATACCCAACTACTACTCGATTTGTTCTACACTTAGAGTTGTATTAGGGATTAAAACTTAAAACCCCATCAAAGTTTTGGCGTCGTTGCCTTGGAAGTTAGCAATACCCATTAGGATTTTGATTCATTTAGAGACTAGGTTTTGTTTTTGTTTTTAGCTTTCTGATCTTAACTATTTTCTCTTCACTTTCCAGGTGTATGAGCATGAGGAGTAGAGGCAACTAGATCTACAACCGAGTGAAATCGATGTACAACAGTTGGAAAGAGAGGCAACACGATCCAAGAGAGAACGTTTGAACCAGCAAAGCATACTTAGAGAGATGGAACACCACGACCCGAACCTGCCACATAATGCTGATAAGGAAGCTCAAGGATCTGGAGGTGAGAATCAAAACGCGTGGAGAGCAAGAGGCTCAATGCACCCACAAAGGCCTTAGCAAGTGATCGGGACTTTTGATGAACCAACGGGTTATGGAGGTAGGACTGAGATTCGACCCCCCCCCCCCTGTCGAGAAAAACAAGCTTGATTAAAATGATGCAGGGAAACAAGTTCCATGGTTTACCATTGGAGGATCCATTGGATCACTTGGACCAATTCGACATGTTTTTTTGAACCGTGAAGATCAATGGGGTTTCGGAGGATACTTTTAATCTAAGGCTATTTTTTTCTCTGGGAGATAAAGCGCACAAGTGGGAGAAGAGCTTGCCATCCATTACCTCATGGGATCAACGCAAGAAAGTTTTCTTGGCCAAGTTCTTCTCATCCTCAAGAACTGCTAGGTTAAGGAATGAGATCTCTAGCTTTGTGCAGCAAGGTACTAAGAGCTTCTCTGAAGCATGGAAGGGCTTCAAGGGCTACACATCACAATACCCCCCCCCCCCCCATCATGGGTTCTCAAACGAGTGACTCCTCAGTATCCTATACAGAAGAGTGCTCCTTAGAATCTGTTTTCTCCTAGACACGACGACCAATGGGAATCTCCTTTGATAGAAAGCTGAAATTGGAATAATCTTGGTAGAGAATCTTGTTCAGAGTGATGGGAACTATGGGGAGGACTATGAAAGAGCCTCATGTGAGAGTAGAGACTGTGAGGATGAGCATAGAAGAGAGATGAAGACCTTGAATGAGAAGCTGGACAAGGTGCTGCAAGTGTCTCATTGGGCAGTGAACTTTGTCAGAGAATTTGATGGGTATTGAGGGTATCAAAAAGAAGGGAACGAAGTCCAAGAAGTTCATGTGGAGATGGACTACATTGGAGGGGTCCTCACGGTATCATAAAGGTTTCAATCAGAACTACCGAAGCCACCCCAACTTCTCTTATAAGAGCACCAACGTGGAGAACCCTCAAGACTTATACTACAAGAAAACAGTCATTTTGCCACTCCAATTTATGATTATTTTGTGACTATTTTGTGACCAATTTACGAATAGGTACACGTAGTTGCATTGTAGTCGCACTTTTGGGACTAAAATCTGTAGTAGGATATTGGTAGCAATTTGCAACCAAATTGCAACCAATATGCGACCATTTAGCGACCAAGACGCGTAGTCGCTATTCAGTCGTATTTTTATGACCAAATAGCGACTACATATGTTGCACTCGTACAATGGTCGCATATTGGTCACAAAATATGTGACCAAAATGTGACCACTATAGGAGTGGCACTTCAGTCACAAAGTGGTGGTTAACAACAACGTGGAAAACATGTGAGTGGTGGGTATACCAAAAAAATAAGCGACCACACTACTGTGGTCACAAATAGTCACAAAGTAGTGGCAAACCCTTTTATATATATGTGCCCCCATGTTTCTTCTTTCATTTCTAAAATCACAAATAAATAAAAACACTTCAAACATGTGGGGGGGGGATTACAATAATTTGAGAGAGTGGATCTACAAAAGGATTGATAATCAAACAAGAAATATATCGGCGGAATTTGCAGAAGGGATGAAGCAGTTCATGAATTTTGCAAGTAGTCAGCCAATAACGCAAAGTAGTGGAGGTAAGTTTTTCTGTCCTTGTATTAATTGCAAAAATGATAAATTTCTTCTGAGATGCTAAATTTGGAATCCTTTGTATAGTCAAGGATTTATACCAAATTATTATGTTTGGTATAAACATGTAAGAACTGAATATTGAGTTAGGCATCAGTCGTTGTGATGATGTGAATAGAAATCAATAAAGTACATATGGTAGTGAATAAACAATAGGTATCTCCGATAATAGATATGTTGAAATGCTGACAGATACATTTCGTGATACTACGACTGATGAGTACTATAATCATTACGAGGAAGGCTTTAACAATATAAAAGAACCTAATTCAAAAGCACAAATTTTTTACAATATGTGAGAAGTTGCGAAAAATCAATTGTATGATGGTTGTCATGAAGGCATTCACAGTTATCTTTACTTGCTCAGTTCATGAACATTAAGTATGATTTTAATCTTGCTCAAAAATGCATGGACTCGTGGGCGGAGCTGTTTACTGAATATTTGCCCGAGAAAAATTAGAAAACGCGTTCATATTACAAAACTGAAAAACTGATGCAAAATTTAGGGCTTCTATTTTATACAATTGATGTGTGTGTTCAAAATTGTATGATCATTTGGAAAGAAGATGAAAAATGAAAAAAATGTAAATTTTATGATTCACCACAATATAAGACAAGCTAGGGTAGGATGAGAATACATTTCAGTTGTATGTGGTATTTACCTATAGGTGACAAATTGAAGAGAATGTATCAAAATGAGAAAGCTATAGCGGCAATGAGGTGGCACGCAGAGCATGAAGCAGAAGACGGAGAAATGAGTCATCCATCTGATGCTGCGGAGTGGAAATGTTTTCAACATCTAAATCCAAAATTTCCTGCTGAATCTCGAAATGTTTATCTTGGCCTATGTACTGATGGGTTCAATCCATTTAGGATGTCTCGTAATCATTCATTATGGCGAGTGATTATCACTCACTATAACTTATAATCTGATATGTGTATGAAAAAAGTACTTGTTTCTTTAATTTTGAATTCGGGACCAAATCAACCACGCGTTAGTCTTGATATATTCCTCTGACCTTTGATTGATGAGCTAAAAGAATTGTGCTGTACGGAAGTTAAGGCATACGATGAGGCTTTTAATCAAAATTTCAATTTAAAGATTGTGCTACTATGGACGATAAGCAATTTTCCAGCGTATGAAATTTTGTCAGGATGGACAACGCATGATAGACTATCTTGTCCAATTTGTATGGATGATACCAAGAGATTTCAATTACCAAATGAAGACGTGTTGGTGTGGTTGTTACAGAAGGTTCCTTTCTCAGGGTCATTGATAACCTTGGTTTTTACATTGTTTCACCATGCATATTCACCACCTTTTTTGTGTCTTCATTAGCATTTTAGTCATTCTATCCGCCCATTTACATTCATTGGCATTTGGCATTGCATTCTATAGGTTAATTAATGCATGCATTTCTAAATCTTGCATACCTTCTCGATGATATTAGGTACAACAAGAAGTTAGATGGGCTTAAACACGGAAAAATGGCCAAGGAGTATCTTGGAGGGCAAGAAATCTGCAATCCAGCCGATCTCGACAAACCGATCTCAGCCGACCAGAATTTGCTGCCCATGCCTAATTGTGCATCACCCGACCAGACCTACCCAGATCTCCCGAGCACATCCTCTCGAAGACATCCTGCTTGGACATGCCGAGCTACACACCTGCCTAAACTAACATCCTGCCCACCATGAGATCGGCCATCAGGCCGAGCTC
This sequence comes from Pugionium dolabratum, assembly GCA_018901945.1. NCBI lineage: Eukaryota > Viridiplantae > Streptophyta > Magnoliopsida > Brassicales > Brassicaceae > Pugionium > Pugionium dolabratum. Next base: position 113,768 of record JAEVFF010001350.1, on the reverse strand, counting down.
AGCCTGGCCGATCTCAAACCAACTCTCTGCCCATCTCGAGATTGGCCTGATGGCCGATCTCAGCCTGATGGCCGATCTCAGCCTGATGGCCGATCTCGGCCTGGCCGAAATGAAGAATCCTTCTTGCCATCACGAGATCGGCCATCTGGCCGATCTTAGCCTGGCCGATCTTAGCCTGGCCGATCTTAGCCTGGCCGATCTCAAACCTACTCACTACCTATCACCAAATCGGCCATGAGGCCCATCTTACCATGGCCGATCTCAAGCCAACTCTCTGCTCAGGCTGGCCAATCTCAAGAATCCTTCCTGCTCCTCATGAGATCGGCCATCTGGCCGATTTTAGCATGGCCGATCTCAATACTACTCACTAACCATCACTAGATTGGCCATGAGGCCAATCTCACCATCACCGATCTCAAGCCAACTCTCTGTCCAGTCTGGCCGATCTCAAGCCAACTCCTTGCCTAGCCTAGTCGATCTCAATCCAACTCCCTGCTAAGCCTGGCCGAACTTAAGCCAACACCTCTGTCCATCACCAGATCGACCATCTGGCTGATCTCATGTGGCCAATCTCAAGCCAACACCTCTCCCCATCACCAGATCAGCCATGAGGCCACTCTCATCATGGCCGATATCAAACCAACCTGAGCAACCTCCCTGTCCAGTCTGGCCGATCCCAAACCAACTCAAGCAAAACTCACTGCCATCACAAGATCGGTCATTACACCGATCTCATGTGGTCGATCTCATGTGGCCGGTCTCAAACCAACATCTCTCCCTATGACCAGATTGGCCATGAGGCTAATCTCACCATGCCGATGTGATACAAGCCTTGAATCAAGGCCGTAACACTCGCGGGATGCTTGGAGAAGATTAGGCGAGAAATTCGGCCTTAGGCTTCTGGATGGGGGTTTTCTGGTGGGTATTGGATGGAGAGGTGAAGTGAACCACACGAAGGTTGATGAACCTCGTGATAAATCACAACTTAGAAGCTAGGAGGGCTGGTATCAACTACGGTTCTAAGCGAGAGAGTTTTTAGGAGAAAACTCGTAGGAAGAAAGTTATATCTTTATTAATAATCAAAAGTTTTTGAACTACAATGCTGAAGGAGCCTTATTAATGTGCTCGGCATCTTGACTTTCAGGGTCGACCCAAATTAGAAAAATGGAAAAGTTACAAAAGTGCACAAGAAAAATTACAAAAAGGAAATAATCAAAAAAGAACAACTACCTAAATTGTTCTTGATTCAAAAATATAAAACTTCTAATTCCTACCCTGCAAAACAGAAAAGGTAGATATATAATTGAAAACTTACCATTCTTACCTTTTGGCAAAGAAATGGAAGGTGGCTGACCTTGTGGCATGCACGCGCCTAGCTCCTAGTCTTCGGAATGGGGTAAGGTTATGAATTGTTGGGCCCTGAACTCTTTTGCCACAAAAGCCCAAGTCTCTGGAGTCCATTGCAATGTTGAGAAGCCTTTGGACTCTTCCTTGTACTCTTGGCCCAATGCTCCTTGAAACACCCTTCCCGGATTATCAATCCGAAGAGGTTGTTCCCTTTCGGATTCACCAAGGAATTCTGAGTCTAAGGTCCATATTTTAGGGTCTCTTATCTAGTTTAAGTCCGATTTAGAGTTATTCTGAGATTCATGAGTTTTGTTAGAGTCATTTATAGAGTCATATATAAAAGATCCGGAATTTTATTGAAGTATATAAGTAGGATTCGTTACAACATGATAGTTTGCCCGAAGGCTTACATATTCAACAATCCTAACTACCCGGATCCATACACCACCCATATACTCGGACCACCAGTCTTGCGCTCAAGCCAAATCCTTACCACGATCACCATCTTTTCCTGAAAAAGGCCAAAGCCGCTTAATTATCCTGGACTTAGCCAATATTACTCAAAAGGGCTTAAGAAACATGCATGAATGAATGCAACTCATGCAAAACCCGTTAAGTCTCTAAGTTTAACTTAGAATTCAACCAAGACAGACTTGGTTCGGACTTGGGCAGATCCGATCGACCAGCCGGCCATGGTAGGCATCACCCGAACCCTTTGGCCAGTCGATACTTGCCCTGAAAGACTCGATCCGGTCTATGGGCAGTCCAAGCCGACTATCTGTCCGGAAAGGTTTCACCCAATCCCGATCATTCAGCCAAGTTTACCCACCAATCCCGCCTTGGATTCCCTTACTCGCCAAACTACCGGGGAAGAGGAATCCAAGCGTAAAGGGAAGTGGATTACTCACCTTACCACGCCTAGCCTTTAATCGCGTACCCCAAAGTTGGTTTCCCGATCCAAGGTTCACGATCTCTACCTCACTCGATCTCACTCTTCTCGAATATTGCCTTAGAAAATTCTAGGATTTCTTCTTCTCCCAGCGTGTGCCCTTGTATCGACCCCGAGCCCTCTATTTATAGGGCCCGTGGTCGGTTTTTCACGAACGGTCACGGCTTTTGCTCGACCAATCAACGTTTCTAGTCGAACCGTTGTGCCTGGTCGTGGCACTGGTTCGGCACCAACTGCCCGAGCCAATGCTAGCTGGCCAGTTGGCCCCAACTACCAACCAACTCGTCTAACCGCCGGCCAGCTCACCCGACTGCCGGTCAGCTCTCCCAGCTACCGACCAGCTCGCCCAGCTACTGGCCAGCTCGCCAAGCTACCGGCCAGCTTGCCCAGCTGCCGTCCAGCTCGCCCAGCTACCGGCCAGCTCGCCCAGCTGTCAGTCAGCTCGCCCTACTGATCTTTACCGAGGATCAGGGGTGTTACACTCCTTGTCGATGATATTCTAGGAGCTTGTCTACCCACAAACTGAACTTGTGGAAAAGTGCCCTTGTTCTGCTCCTTGTCATGGCTCCTGGTGGCACCATTGGTGTAGAGACTTCATCCAGGTTCATGCCTTGAAGTTGGTAGCTTAGCTGATCCGAGTCTCCTTGTGTAGATGTGGAAATGGTGGTGCAATCGGCTGAATCGTCTGTACTGTGTGAGCAGCTGGCCGAGTTGTCATCGGAGCTGGCCAGATTTATTTCTGAGCCGGCGGCATCACCAGTTGGGCCGACGGTGTTGTTCACGTCGCTGCCAGTTGGGCCGGAGGTTTGGGCCTCTTCGCCGGAAAAGTTGGCTGGCCCGGCCCGGCAAATCATAAGGCTGGCGGTACCGTTTGGGCCGGCAGACGTGCCAAATGGCCTGGCTGTCTCAGGCAAACATTCTGGTCAGCCATTCTGGTCTTCTGGCCAGCCAGACGATCTGATGCCCTCATCACGATGTCAAACCAACTTGAGCCAACTCCATGCCCAAGTTGGCCGATCCCAAGTCAACTCAAGCAAACTCCCTGCCCATCACCAGATCGGCCATCTGGCCACTCTCATGTGGCCAATCTCAGGCCGATCTCATGTGGATGAGCTCATGCGAACACCCTTGTCTATCACCAGATCGGCCATGAGGCCGATCTCACCATGCCCGATCTTAGGCCAACTCAAGCCAAACTGCACGATTCCAGTGCCCATCACAAGATCAGCCATCACGCCGATCTCTAGAAAACCTCCATGTTTTCACTGCCTATTTGGAGATCAGCCATGAGGCCGATCTCATATGGCCGATATCGGGCCAACCCGAGCATAAATTGTTTACAACCTATTTTTACTTAACCGGTTTGTCCTAGGATTAAACCTAATTATTAGGGATATTCTATAAACCCTTTTAAACACTTTTAACTTAAGTTTATTTTAGTTTTTAGCTTTGGCCATTTTTAGAGAGAAGAGAGATTGCTTCCAAGGTTTGTTCTTGCACTCTTGGTTTCTAATGAAGGATTTCTTTACCCTATCTCTTATCTTATGTTTCTTTGCTTTTTACTTCTTTATGTTGTTTTTTGTATGGATCATGTGTAAGGTATATTAGGGGAATCTGATATAAGCTTAGGGTTGTTTAGGTAAATTAGATGACAAATCCGTGATGTTTAGGGTGTGAAATGCTAGGGGTTAAAGTAGCTAATCAATGCTTAGATCAATGTTGTTCTGCTCCTGATAAGTGTAGACAAAACGTGTAGGTAGGCCTGAATATCCTTATTACATCTTAGCAAACGAGAGTTGATGTCTAAGGCGATAGGTGGACAAGATTAGAATCGAACTCAATGATTGTTAGTCGATAGATTGCTGGGCAAAAAACTTATAGTCTATAGGCTGGTGGATGGGTTGTTACCATTATAGTGGATCAGTCTACTAGATAGTGTTCTAAGTATTAGGGATTTATCTAATCAAACTTTTAGAATCGTTAGTCAAAGGAAGATCGCCCCGAATTGAATGCCTTGCCTAATGAATCGAATTACTTCCTTGAGGATTCGATACCCAAGACTACTCGATTTGCTCTGCACTTGAAGTTGTACTCGGGATTAAAACTTAAAACCCCATCAAGTTTTTTGCGCCATTGACAGAGAAGTTAGCAATAGCCATTAGCATTTTGATTCACTTAGAGACTAGGTTTTTATTTTCAATTTCTTTTGACTACAATCACTTGGTTTCTGCAGGTGCATGAACACAAGAAGTCGTGGAAACATAACCCTCTGACCTAGTGATATTGACATTCTGCTGCTGGAACGAGAAGCGGCAAGAGGAAGGAGAGAACAATCAAATCATCTAAGGAGGGATTTGGAGATGGAACACCACGACCAGAATCTGCCACATAATGTTGTGAATGAAGCTCAAGGAGCTGTAGGTCGGAATCAGAATGCATGGAGAGCAAGATTTCCAATGCACCCACAAAGGCCTCAGTGAGTGATCAGGACTTTTGATGAGCCAAATGTATATGGATACCAAACTGGAATTCACCTACCCCCTTTGGAAAACAACACCTTTGAGATCAAGGCATACTTGATCAACATGGTGCAGGGAAGCAAGTTCACGGTATGCCAATGGAGGATCCCTTAGATCACTTGGACCAATTTGATAGGCTTTGTGGAACTTCAAGATCAATGGGATTTTAGAAGATGCTTTGAAGCTAAGGTTGTTCCCATTCTCTCTAGGAGATAAGGCTCACAACTGGGAAAAGAATATGCCACATGATGCCATCACCTCATGGAATCAATGCAAGAAGTTCTTTCTTGCCAAGTTCTTCTCAGCCTCAAGGACAACAAGGTTAAGGAATGAGATCTCAGGTTTTGTGCAGCACGATAATGAAAGCTTCTTTGAAGCATGGGAGCGTTTCAAAGGCTACAAAGCACAATGCTCCCATCATGGCTTCTCATGCGAGTCACTCCTCAGTATCCTATACAGAGGAGTGCTCCATAGAATTTGGATGCTCTTAGACACGGTGAGCAATGGGAACTTCCTTGGACATGAAGTTGAAAGTGGAATGATCTTGGTGGAGAACTGATGAGGACATCAGGTCGTACATCCAGCCAGGAGACCAGACTGGCCGACCAGGAAGCTTGCCTGAGACAGCCGGGCCATCTGGCACGCCTGCTGGCCCAAGCAGTACCGCCGGACCCTCGACCAATAGGACCAGACCAACCAGCATTGCCGGCGGAGAGGCCCAAGCTTCCGGCACACTTGGTGGTGACGTGGATGACACCGCCGGTCCCCTTGGTGATACCGCCGACTCCGGGATCAACTTGGCCGGTCCTGAAGGCATTCCGGCCAGTACCTCGCACAGTCCAGCTGGTACAACCGATCCAGCCGAGTGCACGAGCATTNCGGCTGTACCGGCTGGATTGTGCGAGGTACTGGCAGAATGCCTTCAGGACCGGCCAAGTTGATCCAGGAGTGGGTGGCATCACCAGAGGGCCGGCGGTGTCATCAACATCGCCACCAAGTGTGCCGGAAGCTTGGGCCTCTCCGCCGGCAATGCTGGTTGCTCTGGTCCTTGTGGTCGAGGGTCCGGCGGTACTGCTTGGACCGGCAGGCATGCCAGATGGTCCGGCTGTCTCGGGCAAGCTTCCTGGTCAGCCAGTCTGGTCTCCTGGCTGGATGTACGACCTGATGTCCTCATCATTCCCTCCCTCTTCAGTAGGTTTTGTCCTCAAAACTGGTTCATCTGCATGGAAAGGGGCCAAGTCAGTAACATTAAACGTATTGGACACATTAAACTCACCTGAAAGCTCGATCCGGTAGGCGTTGTTGTTGATCCTCTCGAGCACTCTGAATGGTCCATCTCCTCTTGGTGCTAGCTTGGAACTCCTTAGGTTTGGGAACCTCTCCTGCCGTAGGTGTAGCCACACCCAATCGCCTGGTTGAAAGATCACCTCCTTTCTTCCTTTGTTGGCATGAGTCACGTACTGTCCGGTCCTCTTCTCCAAGTTCTCTGCTACCTTCTGGTGTAACCTCCTTATGAACTCTGCTTTGGATGCTCCGTTGAGGTTGGTCATCTCAGCTGGTGGCAGTGGTGTTTGCTCCAATGGGGTGAGAGGGTTGAAGCCGTATACCACTTCAAATGGTGTCTTCTTGGTTGCTGAGTGCACGGCTCGGTTGTAGGCGAACTCTATGAATGGCAGGCACTCCACCCAAGTCTTTAGGTTCTTCCCTAGTGTAGTTCTGAGAAGAGTTGATAGTGTCCTGTTGACAACTTCAGTTTGGCCATCGGTTTGAGGATGGCAGGTGGTAGAGAAGAGTAGCTTCGTGCCTAGCTTTCTCCAAAGGGTCCTCCAGAAATGGCTGAGGAACTTGGTGTCCCTGTCTGATACGATTGTCCTTGGCACTCCATGAAGCCGTACTATCTCCCTGAAGAACAGCTCAGCTGTTTGTGTGGCATCATTGACATTGGCACATGGGATGAAGTGTGCCATCTTGGAGAATCTGTCCACCACTACAAAGATTGCATCTTTGTGGTTGATCTTGGGCAGACCTAGAACAAAATCCATCGAGATGTCCACCCATGGATGTGTTGGTATGGGCAGTGGGAGATACAACCCGTGAGGTTGCACTCGGGACTTTGCCTTCTTGCAAGTGATGCATCTTGCACAATGAGCTTCTACTGTCCTCTTGATGTGTGGCCAGTAGAAGTGCTCCTTGACCACTGCTAGAGTCTTGTCGACACCAAAGTGGCCCATGAGTCCTCCTCCATGAGCTTCTCGGATGATAAGCTCCCTTAATGATCCTTGTGGTATGCACAGCCTTCTTTCTCGGAACAAGAATCCCTCATGGATGTAGAACTTGCCATGACTCCCTGTGCCACACTCCTTGTAGCTCTCAGCAAAGTCAGGATCATCCTTGTATAGGTCCTTGATGTGCTCGAATCCTAGGACCTTTGCCTCCATGGTGGATATCAAGGCAAACCTCCTTGATAGTGCATCGGCTACCACATTATCTTTGCCCTTCTTGTACTTGATGACGTACGGGAAGGTCTCTATGAACTCCATCCACCTGGCATGTCTCCTCTTGAGATTGGTTTGCCCTCTGAGGTGTTTGAGAGTCTCGTGATCAGTGTGGATCACAAACTCCTTGGACAGCAAGTAATGCTGCCAAGTCTCCAATGCTCGGACAAGGGCATAAAGCTCCTTGTCATAAGTGGGGTAGTTCAGTGAGGCACCACCTAGCTTCTCACTGAAGTATGCCACTGGTCTCCCTCCTTGGGTTAGCACTGCTCCTATGCCTATTCCAGAGGCATCACACTCCACTTCAAACGTCTTGTTGAAGTCGGGCAGGACTAGCACTGGTGCATGTGTAAGGCTGTCCTTCAAGGCCTGGAATGCCTTCTCCTGAGCTTCTCCCCAGCTGAATCCCACGTTCTTCTTCACTACTGCCGTCAGTGGTGAGGCAATACTGCTGAAGTTGGGCACGAATCTCCTATAGAAGCTGGCCAGTCCGTGGAAGCTCCTTACTTGGCTGATGTTGCCTGGTGTTGGCCATTCTTGTATGGCTCGAATCTTCTCTTCATCAACCTGTAGGCCCTGTGAACTTACAACAAAACCTAAAAAGACAAGTTTATCAGTACAAAAGATGCACTTCTTGAGATTGGCATAAAGCTCTTCTTGTCGAAGGGTTTTAAGTACCATCTCAAGATGTGTGAGGTGTTCCCGTAGGCACTTACTATAAACCAAGTATGTCATCAAAGTAAACTACTACAAACTTACTGATGTACGCCCTAAGAACTTGGTTCATAAGGCGCATGAAGGTGCTTGGGGCATTAGTCAAGCCAAATGGCATGACTGTCCACTCGTAGAGCCCTTGCTTTGTCTTGAAAGCAGTCTTCCACTCATCACCTTCCTTCATTCTTACCTGGTGGTATCCACTTTTGAGGTCTATCTTGGAGAAGACCGTGGCTCCACTCAGCTCATCTAGCATGTCATCCAGTCGTGGTATTGGATGCCTATACTTGACTGTGATGTTGTTGATTGCTCGGCAGTCCACGCACATGCGCCAAGTCCCATCCTTCTTGGGCACTAGTAGCACTGGTACAGCACATGGACTGAGGCTCTCTCGAACATATCCTTTCTCCAGGAGCTCCTTGACTTGCTTCTCAAGCTCCTTGGACTCCTCTGGACTCATCCGGTAGGCTGGCCGGTTGGGCAGGGCTGCTCCGGGCACTAGATCAATCTGGTGTTCTATGCCACGTAAAGGAGGCAAGCCTGCTGGTATCTCCTCTGGAAATACATCCTGGAACTTGTTGAGGAGAGTTGCTACTTCAGGAGGTAGCTCTACCTGTTCTTTTTCTACATTTAACACTTCCTTGAAAACCATTAGTAACATTAAATCCTTCGAGGCTAAAGCTCTCCGGACATGGCTTGGTTGAATAAGAAAATTAGACTTGATAAGTTTCTTTTCCTTACTCATTTGGAGTTGTAGCTCATGTACCTGGGCAGGTGTAAGAGGAGCCAAGCTGACCTTTCTTTTGTCATGCACAAAAGTGTAGAGATTGGTTCGGCCATCATGCTTGGTCTCTTTGTCAAACTGCCATGGTCTTCCTAGCAGAAGATGGCCAGCTTGCATGGGCACCACGTCGCACACGACTTGGTCCTGGTACTTGCCCACACTGAATGGCACAGTGACTTGCTCATGGATCTTGAGCTCCACTTTGTCATCCAGCCATCTCAGTCTATATGGTCGAGGATGCCTTGTCTTCTCTAGACCTAGCTTATCAACCATATATGCACTAGCAACGTTAGTGCAAGAACCACCATCTATGATGAGGTTACATACCTTGCCCTTGATGGTGCAACGGCTGTGGAAGATGTTCTCCCTTTGGATGGTCTCTGAAGGATCCACCATTGCACTGAGGATACGTCTAGTGACCAGCACTTCCCCCACATCAGGGTACTCAATGTCACCATATTCTCCTCTTCTGGTTCATAGTCCTCTTCATCTTGGGACTCATATTCTCCAGCCTCCGTAATCAACATGACCCGGTTGTTTGGGCACTCCCTTGAGATGTGTCCACGACCCCTACACTTGAAACAAGTGATGTCACGTGATCTTTGAGGGTTAGAAGACTTACCAGGCTCTCTCTGGTCACGGATGGGTTCAGGAGGCTTGCTCTTGAACCTTGACTCGATCTCTATGCTCCTGCCTTTGTCTACGGGCTTGGGCATGTTGTTTGGTGCCCAAGGTGTCTTAGGCTTGCTGTGGATGTCTTGGCTCTTACGTTTGATGTGCTGCTCAGCCTGGACAGATAGGTGGAACAAGTCTTTGAAGTCATTGTAGATTTGCCTTTCCACCTTGCGGCTGATTATTTCTTGGAGTCCATCCAAGAATCAATGCTTCTTCATCATCACAAGAATTGTCCAATCTGTTCTTTAGCTTCTCGAACTCTTCATAGTACTCCTCTACTGATCTAGTACCCTGCTTAAGAGTACGAAAACGACGTTGCAAGTCTCTATGAAAGTAAGGGGGAACAAACCTTTGTCGCATGAGGTCTTTCATGTCGACCCATGAGTCTATGGGCCTCATTCTCTTCCTCCTTCTGTCAGATACCTCATGATCCCACCAGATGAGGGCGTTGTCCGTGAGTTGTGATACGGCCATTGAGACTCTCCTAGGTCCTGGTTTGTTGTAATGATCAAAGATATGATCCATTCTTCTCTCCCAATCTAGGTAAGCCTCGGGGTCTACTTTTCCTGCAAAACTTGGAGGAGTTAGCTTAACATCAGGATGAGTTACCCGGTTATAGGCGTGTTCATCTCCATCCTCATGATGTCTAGGAGGCATTCTTGGTCTCTGGTGAAGACCATATGGCTCAAAGCCATCATCTTCTGCCTCTGGTTGCCGTGGAGGTCCTTTCGGCCTATGGTGATAGTTATGAGGTTGTGTGTCCTCATCTCCATCTGGCTGGGGTTCCTCCTGTTCGTGCCGTGTCCTAAGGTGCTCAGGACCCTCAGGACGGTCTTGCTCAGCCCTCACGTGCCTTATGGCCTGGAATCTCACCGGTCTTTCCACGCGCTCCAACCTCTCGCCTATGGATGCGAGTTGTGTTTGGAGTGTGGTGAACATGGCCATCATGGCTTCGGTTGCTTCTCTATTTTCTTCTGCCATTGTGTGCTACAAAGAAAGAAGACAAGTTAGGATGCTCCTAAATTATTAGGAGGGTTTTCTTTTTATAAAGATTCGAAAATTTTGCAAAAAGGAAAAAATCTGAGAATTGGAAATTCAAAGATATGAAGATTTGAGAAAAAGGAAACTTTCTTGACAACTTGTGCTAGTTGTCCAATTCGAATTCTTTTAGTATTCTTTCTATTTTCTTTTTCTTTTCTTTTTAATTTAACTTAAAAATAAAGGAAATATTATTTAAACAAAATGGAAAACGTGAATGGCAATGCAAAAGTGAATCTAAACCCTAGTGATACACGTAGAAGGCTAGATGCACTCGGTTTGGAGTTTGACGTTATTTTTTTGATTTTTCTTGAACGCGACTTAAACTAATGCAAGAACTAAAAACAAAACAAGCTAAAGGATAGAAAAAACCTGGTTTAGGAGCTTTAAGCTCTGATACCAAAATGATACAAGCCTTGATTCAAGGATGTATGCGCGTGGGCTGTTTGTAGAAGATTAGGTGAGAAACTCAACCTTAGGCTTCTGGACGGGGGTTTTCTGGTTGGTAAAAGATGGAAGGGTGAAGTGAACCACACGAGGGGTGATGAACCTCGTGATAAATCACAAACTTAGAGCTAGGAGGGCTGGTCTCCACTAGGTTCTAAGCGCTAAGCGCACAAGTCTCTCTTGAGAGAAAGCTCGTAGGGAAAAAGTTCTACTTTATTAATAATCAAAAAAGGTTGTCGAACTACATGCTGGAAGGAGCCTTATTAATATGCTCGACAGCTTGACCTTCTAGGGTCGACACAAATAAAGAAAAATGGAAAGTTTACAAAAGTGCACAAAAGGAAAAGACAAAAAGTGCATAATCGAAAAAAGGACCTATTCCTAAAATGTTTTTGACTCAAAAATGTAAACAACTAGATCCTACCCTGCAAAACAGAAAGAGGCAAATATATTCGAATGTAAACTTACCTTATCTTACCTCATGGCCAAGAAATGGAAAATGGCCGTCCTTGTGGCATGCATGCGCCTTGCTCCTAGTCTTCGACTTGGAGTAGGGTTAAGTATCTTTGGGCCTTGACCTCTCTTGCCACTAAAGCCCACGTCTCTGATGTTCCTTGTGTTGTTGAGAAGCCTTTGGACTCTAATTTGCTCTTCTGGCCCATTGTCCTTAGCTGCTCTTCCTCTAGAAGCTTGTCGACCCATAAGCTGAATTTGTGGAAGAGTGCTCTTGATCTGCTTCTTGTCATTGCTCCTGGAGGTACCACTGGTGTAGATACTTCCTCTAAGTGCATGTCCTGGAGCTGGTAGCTCATTTGGTCCGAGTCCTCTTGTGTAGAAGTGGAAGTGTGCGTGTACTCGGCTGGATGGCCTGTACCGGCTGGATTGTGCGCGGTACTGGCCGGAATGACTTCAGGACCGGCCAAGTTGATCCCGGAGTCGGCGGTGTCATCAGGGGGACCGGCGGTGTCATTCACGTCCCCACCAAGTGTGCCGGAAGCTTGGGCCTCTCCGCCGGCGATGTTGACCGGTCTGGTCCTATAGGTCGAGGGTCCGGCGGTACTGTCTGGTCCGGCAGGCGCGCCAGATGGTCCTGCTGTCTCGGGCAAGCTTCCTGGTCGGCCAGTCTGGTCTCCTGGCTGGATGTACGACCTGATGTCCTCATCACGGCCACCTTCCATTTCTTGGCCGTGAGGTGAGTTAAGGTAAGTTTACATTCGAATATATGCCTCTTTCTGTTTTGCAGGGTAGGATCTAGTTGCTTTACATTTTTGAGTCAAGAACATTTTAGGAATAGGTCCTTTTTCGGTTATGCACTTTTGTATCTTTTCCTTTTGTGCACTTTTGTAAACTTTCCTTTTTCTTTATTTGTGTCGACCCTAGAAGGTCAAGCTGTCGAGCATATTAATAAGGCTCCTTCCAGCATTGTAGTTCGACAACCTTTTTGATATTAATAAAGATAGAACTTTTTCCCCAACAAGTTATTCTCTCAAGAGACTTGTGCGCTTAGAACCTAGTTGAGACCAGCCCTCCTAGCTCTAAGTTTGTGATTTATCACGAGGTTCATCACCCCTCGTGTGGTTCACTTCACCCTTCCATCTTTTACCAACCAGAAAACCCCATCCAGAAGCCTAAGGTTGAGTTTCTCACCTAATCTTCTACAAACAGCCCACGCGCATACATCCTTGAATCAAGGCTTGTATCACTCCAGGAGCTCCTTAACCTGCTTCTCAAGCTCTCTGGACTCCTCTGGACTCATCCGGTAGACTGGTCGATTAGGCAAGGCTGCTCTGGGCACGAGGTCGATCTGATGCTCTATGCCGTGTAAGGGAGGCAAGCCTGCTGGTATCTCCTCAGGGAATACGTCCTATAACTTTTTAAGGAGGGCTGCTACTTCAGAAGGTAGCTCTATCTGTTCTTTTTCTACACTCAAAACTTCCTTGAAAACCATTAGTAACATTAAGTCCTTTGAGGCTAAAGCTCTCCGGACATGACTCCGTTGAATGAGAAAATTAGATTTAATGAGTTTCTTTTCCTTACTCATTTGTTGTTGTAGCTCGTGTACCTGGACAGGTGTGAGAAGAGCTAGACTGACCTTTCTTTTATCGTGCACAAAGGTTTATACATTGGTCTGGCCATCATGCCCTGTCTCCTTGTGGAACTGCCATGGTCTTCCTAGTAGAAGATGACCAGCTTGCATGGGCACCACGTCACAAACTACTTGGTCCTGGTATCTGCGCACACTGAATGGCACGGTTACTTGCTCATGGATCTTGAACTCCATCTTGTCATCTAGCTATCTCAGTTTATATGGCCGGGGGTGCTTTGTCTTCTCTAGAACTAGCTTATCAACCATATAGGCACTGGCCACGTTAGTGCAAGAACCACCATCTATGATGAGATTACATACCTTGCCCTTGATGTTGCACCGGTTGTGGAAGATGTTCTCCATTTGAATGGTCTCGGAGGGGTCTACCATTGTACTGAGGATGCGTCTAGTGACCAGTACTTCCCCCACATCAGGGTACTCTATGTCCCCATATTCTGCTTCTGGTTCAAGGTCTTGTTCATCCTGAGACTCATATTCTCCAGATTCCGTGATCAGCATGACCCGGTTGTTTGGCCACTCCCTAGAGATGTGTCCGCGACCCCTACACTTAAAACAAGTGATGTCACGTGATCTCTGAGGGTTAGAAGACTTACTAGGCTCTCTCTGGTCACGGGTTTGCTCAGGAGGCTTGCTCTTGAACCGTGATTCGATTTCAATGCTTTTGCCTTTGTCTACGGGCTTGGTGCTATTGCTTGGTGCCCAAGGCGTCTTAGGTTTGTTGCATATGTCTTGGCTCTTATGCTTGATGTGCTTTTCAGCCTGGACAGAGAGGTGGAACAAGTCCTTGAAATCATTGTAGATTTGTCTCTCCACTTTGCGGCTGATCCTTTCTTGCAATCCATCCAAGAACTGAGCCATGAATGCTTCTTCATCGTCGTTGAGCTCCAGCCTATTCCTTAGTCTATCAAACTCCTCGTAGTACTCCTCTACCGATCTTGTGCCCTGCTTAAGAGTACGAAAACGGCGTTGTAAATCTCTATGGAAATAAGGTGGGACAAACCTTTGTCTCATGAGATCCTTCATGTCGACCAAAGAATCTACGGGTCTCAATCTCCTTCTCCTACGGTCAGAAGCCTCACGATCCCACCAGATGAGGGCATTATCTGTGAGTTGTGCTACTGCCATGAATACTCTCCTAGGGCCTGGTTGGTTGTAATGGTCAAAGATGTGATCCATCATCCTTTCCCAATCTAGATAGGCCTCGGCGTCTACTTTTCCTGCAAAACTAGGAGGTGTTAGCTTGACATCGTGACTGTTTACCCGATTGTAGGCGTAGTCATCTCCCTTCTCATGATGTGTAGGGGGCATCCTTGGTCTCTGGTGATGATCATAGGGCTCGTAGCCATTGCCCTCTGCTTCTGGTTGCCGTGGAGGTCCTCTCGGCCTAGGGTTATAGCCGTAAGGCTGTTGGTCCTAATCTCCATCCGGCTGGGGCTCCTCCTGTTCTGGCCGTGTCCTAGGGTGATCAGGACCTTCAGCAGGGTCTTGGTCAGCCCTCACGTGCCTTATGGCCTGGAATCTCACTGGCCTCTCCACACGCTCCAGCCTCTCGCCGATTGATGCGAGTTATGTTTGGAGGGTGGTGAACTTGGCCATCATGGCCTCGGTTGCATCTTGATTTCTTTCAGCCATCATGTGCTACAAGAAGAAAAACAAGGTTAGTTTGCTCCTAAGAATTCTTTAGCAGGATTTTCTTTCATAATAGAAGAAGATGCAAATAGAAAAGGAAAATTAGAAAAAAGGAAAGATTCTAACAATTAATGTTGCAAATCTTAGCAATTAATGCAAATCTCCTAAATTTCTTTTTTTGGTCGATTTTCTTTATTTTCTTGTTTTTTTATTTAACTTAGTTAATAATGGAAAATATGCTTTAACAAAAAGGAAAAACACAAAGTTGCAAGAAAAAGGATGAATCTAGACCCTAGTGATGCACTTAGGAGCAAGATGCACTCGGTATCTGCGCACACTGAATGGCACGGTTACTTGCTCATGGATCTTGAACTCCATCTTGTCATCTAGCTATCTCAGTTTATATGGCCGGGGGTGCTTTGTCTTCTCTAGAACTAGCTTATCAACCATATAGGCACTGGCCACGTTAGTGCAAGAACCACCATCTATGATGAGATTACATACCTTGCCCTTGATGTTGCACCGGTTGTGGAAGATGTTCTCCATTTGAATGGTCTCGGAGGGGTCTACCATTGTACTGAGGATGCGTCTAGTGACCAGTACTTCCCCCACATCAGGGTACTCTATGTCCCCATATTCTGCTTCTGGTTCAAGGTCTTGTTCATCCTGAGACTCATATTCTCCAGATTCCGTGATCATCATGACCCGGTTGTTTGGCCACTCCCTAGAGATGTGTCCGCGACCCCTACACTTAAAACAAGTGATGTCACGTGATCTCTGAGGGTTAGAAGACTTACTAGGCTCTCTCTGGTCACGGGTTTGCTCAGGAGGCTTGCTCTTGAACCGTGATTTGATTTCAATGCTTTTGCCTTTGTCTACGGGCTTGGTGCTATTGCTTGGTGCCCAAGGCGTCTTAGGTTTGTTGCATATGTCTTGGCTCTTATGCTTGATGTGCTTTTCAGCCTGGACAGAGAGGTGGAACAAGTCCTTGAAATCATTGTAGATTTGTCTCTCCACTTTGCGGCTGATCCTTTCTTGCAATCCATCCAAGAACTGAGCCATGAATGCTTCTTCATCGTCGTTGAGCTCCAGCCTATTCCTTAGTCTATCAAACTCCTCGTAGTACTCCTCTACCGATCTTGTGCCCTGCTTAAGAGTACGAAAACGGCGTTGTAAATCTCTATGGAAATAAGGTGGGACAAACCTTTGTCTCATGAGATCCTTCATGTCGACCAAAGAATCTACGGGTCTCAATCTCCTTCTCCTACGGTCAGAAGCCTCACGATCCCACCAGATGAGGGCATTATCTGTGAGTTGTGCTACTGCCATGAATACTCTCCTAGGGCCTGGTTGGTTGTAATGGTCAAAGATGTGATCCATCATCCTTTCCCAATCTAGATAGGCCTCGGCGTCTACTTTTCCTGCAAAACTAGGAGGTGTTAGCTTGACATCGTGACTGTTTACCCGATTGTAGGCGTAGTCATCTCCCTTCTCATGATGTGTAGGGGGCATCCTTGGTCTCTGGTGATGATCATAGGGCTCGTAGCCATTGCCCTCTGCTTCTGGTTGCCGTGGAGGTCCTCTCGGCCTAGGGTTATAGCCGTAAGGCTGTTGGTCCTAATCTCCATCCGGCTGGGGCTCCTCCTGTTCTGGCCGTGTCCTAGGGTGATCAGGACCTTCAGCAGGGTCTTGGTCAGCCCTCACGTGCCTTATGGCCTGGAATCTCACTGGCCTCTCCACACGCTCCAGCCTCTCGCCGATTGATGCGAGTTATGTTTGGAGGGTGGTGAACTTGGCCATCATGGCCTCGGTTGCATCTTGATTTCTTTCAGCCATCATGTGCTACAAGAAGAAAAACAAGGTTAGTTTGCTCCTAAGAATTCTTTAGCAGGATTTTCTTTCATAATAGAAGAAGATGCAAATAGAAAAGGAAAATTAGAAAAAAGGAAAGATTCTAACAATTAATGTTGCAAATCTTAGCAATTAATGCAAATCTCCTAAATTTCTTTTTTTGGTCGATTTTCTTTATTTTCTTGTTTTTTTATTTAACTTAGTTAATAATGGAAAATATGCTTTAACAAAAAGGAAAAACACAAAGTTGCAAGAAAAAGGATGAATCTAGACCCTAGTGATGCACTTAGGAGCAAGATGCACTCGGTTTGATTTTTATGTGTTATTTTTTTAATGAAACTTAAACTAATGTACGAACTGGAAATAAGACTAAAGTAAATGATAGAAACAATCTGGTTTTAGGAGCTTAAGATCTGATACCAAAAATGATACAAGCCTGGAATCAAGGCCGTAACACTCGCGGACTGGTTAGAGAAGATTAGGCGAGAAACTCGGCCTTAGGCTTCTGGATAGAGGTTTTCTGGTGGGTATTGGATGGAGAGTTGGAGTGATCCACATGAGGGGTGATGAACCTCATGATAAATCACAACTTAGAAGCTAGGAGAGCTGGTCTCAACTAGGGTTCTAAGCGATGGAGTTTTAGGAGAAAAATTCGTAGGAAAAAGTTCTATCTTTATTAATAATCAAAATTTGTCAAAATACAATGTTAAAGGAACCTTATTAATATGCTCGGCAGCCTTGACCTTCTAGGATCAACCCAAAATAAAAATGGAAAAGATAAAAGGTGCATAAGGAAAATTACAAAAAGGAAATAACCGAAAAAAGACAACTACCTAAATTGTTCTTGACTCAATAAATGGAAAACTTACTATTCCTACCCTGCAATACAGAAAAGGCAAGTATATAATTGATAACTTACTTTTATTATCTTTTGGCCAAGAAATGGAAGGTGGCTGGCCTTGTGGGATGCACGCGCCTAGCTCCTAGTCTTCAACGTGGAGTAGGGTTATGAATATTGGGCCTTGACCTCTTTTGCCACTAGAGCCCAAGTCTCTGGAGTCCTTTGCAATGCTGAGAAGCCCTTGGATTCTTCCTTGTACTCTTGGCCCAATGCTCTTTGTCGTTGGTCTTCTAGGAGCTTGTATACCCACAAGCTGAACTTTGCAATGCTGAGAAGCCCTTGTTCTGCTCCTTGTCATGGCTCCTGGTGGCACCACAGGTGTAGAGACTTCATCCAGGTTTATGCATTGAAGCTGGTAATTGAGATGATCTGAGTCTCCTTGTGTAGAGGTGGAAATGGTGGTGCAATCGTGTGAGCTGGCGGGATTGTGCGTGGTGCTGGCCGAGTTGAGATCGGAGCCGGCCATATTGATTTGTGAGCCAGCAGCGTCACCAGTTGGGCCGGCGGTGTCATTCACGTCGCCACCAGTTTTGCCGGAGGTTTGGGCCTCTCCGCCAGAAAAGTTGGTCGGCCCAGCCCGGCTTAGCATAGGAGCGGCGGTACCGCTTGGCCCGACAGATGCACCAAATGGCCCGGCTATCTCGGGCAAGCCTTTTGGTCGGCCATTTTGGTCTTCTGGCCGGCCAAACGATTTGATGTCCTCATCATTAGGGGTGAATGTAAGGTGTATAGGTACATCCTGTATGATTTGGAAAGTCTTAAATACGTGCCCAAGTTGCAAGGAATAGAGATGTTGCAAGGAATAGAGATGTTGCAAGGAATAGAGATGTTGCAATCTGAACACATTAAGTGCAATTTGATCCACATATGACAAGTCTTGGAGAAGAGGCATCCGACTTATCCTGTGGTGGCTGTTGCATGGTGGGTTGATTTTGGGCTTCCTTAGTGATACAAGCCTCGATTCAAGGCTTGGATGCGCGTGGGCTGTTTGTAGAAGATTAGGTGAGAAACTCGACCTTAGGCTTCTGGATAGGGGTTTTCTGGTTGGTAAAGGATGGAAGGGTGAGGTGAACCACACGAGGGGTGATGAACCTCGTGATAAATCACAAACTTAGAGCTAGGAGGGCTGGTCTCGACTAGGTTCTAAGCGCACAAGTCTCTCTTGAGAGAAAGCTCGTAGGGAAAAAGTTCTACTTTATTAATAATCAAAAAGGTTGTCAACTACAATGCTGGAAGGAGCCTTATTAATATGCTCGACAGCTTGACCTACTAGGGTCGACTCAAATAAGAAAAAGGAAAGTTTACAAAAGTGCACAAAAGGAAAAAATACAAAGTGTATAACCGAAAAAAGGACCTATTCCTAAAATGTTCTTGACTCAAAAATGTAAAGCAACTAGATCCTACCCTGCAAAACAGAAAGAGGCATATATTTGAATGTAAACTTACCTTAACTCACCTCACGGCCAAGAAATGGAAAGTGGCCGTCCTTGTGGCATGCACGCGCCTTGCTCCTAGTCTTCGACTTGGAGTAGGGTTAAATATCTTTGGGCCCTGACCTCTCTTGCCACTAAAGCCCAAGTCTCTGATGTTCCCTGTGTTTTTGAGAAGCCTTTGGACTCTAGTTTGCTCTTCTGGCCCATTGTCCTTAGCTGCTCTTCTTCTAGAAGCTTGTCGACCCATAAGCTGAATTTGTGGAAGAGTGCTCTTGATCTGCTTCTTGTCATTGCTCCTGGAGGTACCACTGGTGTTGATACTTCCTCTAAGTGCATGTCCTGGAGCTGGTAGCTCATTTGGTCCGAGTCTTCTTGTGTAGAAGTGGAAGTGTGCGTGTACTCGGCTGGATGGCCTGTACCGGCTGGATGGCCTGTACCGGCTGGATTGTGCGCGGTACTGGCCGGAATGACTTCAGGACCGGCCAAGTTGATCCCGGAGTCGCCGGTGTCATCAGGGGGACCGGCGGTGTCATTCACGTCCCCACCAAGTGTGCCGGAAGCTTGGGCCTCTCCGCCGGCGATGTTGACCGTTCTGGTCCTATAGGTCGAGGGTCCGGCGGTACTGTCTGGTCCGGCAGGCGCGCCAGATGGTCCTGCTGTCTCGGGCAAGCTTTCTGGTCGGCCAGTCTGGTCTCCTGGCTGGATGTACGACCTGATGTCCTCATCATTCCCTCCCTCTTCAGTAGGTTTTTTCCTCAAAACTGGTTCATCTGCATGGAAAGGGGCCAAGTCAGTAACATTAAACGTATTGGATACATTAAACTCACCTGGAAGCTCGATCCGGTAGGCGTTGTTGTTGATCCTCTCGAGCACTCTGAATGGTCCATCTCCTCTTGGTGCTAGCTTGGAACTCCTTAGGTTTGGGAACCTCCCCTGCCGTAGGTGTAGCACTGCTCCTATGCCTATTCCAGAGGCATCACACTCCACTTCAAACGTCTTGTTGAAGTCAGGAGGACTAGCACTGGTGCATGTGTAAGGCTGTCCTTCAAGGCCTGGAATGCCTTCTCCTGAGCTTCTCCCCAGCTGAATCCCACGTTCTTCTTCACTACTGCCGTCAGTGGTGAGGCAATACTGCTGAAGTTGGGCACGAATCTCCTATAGAAGCTGGCCAGTCCGTGGAAGCTCCTTACTTGGCTGATGTTTCCTGGTGTTGGCCATTCTTGTATGGCTCGAATCTTCTCTTCATCAACCTGTAGGCCCTGTGAACTCACAACAAAACCTAAAAAGACAAGCTTATCAGTACAAAAGGTGCACTTCTTGAGATTGGCATAAAGCTCTTCTTGTCGAAGGGTTTTAAGGACCATCTCAAGATGTGTGAGGTGTTCCCGTAGGCACTTACTATAAACAAGTATGTCATCAAAGTAAACTACCACAAACTTACTGATGTACGCCCTAAGAACTTGGTTCATAAGGCGCATGAAGGTGCTTGGGGCATTAGTCAAGCCAAATGGCATGACTGTCCACTCGTAGAGCCCTTGCTTTGTCTTGAAAGCAGTCTTCCACTCATCACCTTCCTTCATTCTTACCTGGTGGTATCCACTTTTGAGGTCTATCTTGGAGAAGACCGTGGCTCCACTCAGCTCATCTATCATGTCATCCAGTCGTGGTATTGGATGCCTATTCTTGACTGTGATGTTGTTGATGGCTCGGCAGTCCACACACATGCGCCAAGTCCCATCCTTCTTGGGCACTAGTAGCATTGGTACAGCACATGGACTGAGGCTCTCTCGAACATATCCTTTCTCCAGGAGCTCCTTGACTTGCTTCTCAAGCTCTTTGGACTCCTCTGGACTCATCCGGTAGCTGGTCGGTTGGGCAGGGCTGCTCCGGGCACTAGATCAATCTGGTGTTTTATGCCACGTAAAGGAGGCAAGCCTGCTGGTATCTCCTCTGGAAATACATCCTGGAATTTGTTGAGGAGTGTTGCTACTTCATGAGGTAGCTCTACCTGTCCCTGTTCTATACTCAACACTTCCTTGAAAAACATTAGTAACATTAAGTCCTTCGAGGCTAAAGCTCTCCGGACATGACTAGGTTGAATAAGAAAGTTAGACTTGACAAGTTTCTTTTCCTTACTCATTTGGAGTTGTAGCTCATGTACTTGGGCAGGTGTAAGAGGAGCTAGGCTGACCTTTCTCTTGTCATGCACGAAGGTGTAGAGATTGGTTCTGCCATCATGCCTGGTCTCTTTGTCAAACTGCCATGGTCTTCCTAGCAGAAGATGGCCAGCTTGCATGGGCACCACGTCGCACACGACCTGGTCTTGGTACTTGCCCACACTGAATGGCACAGTGACTTGCTCATGAATCTTGAGCTCCACTTTGTCATCAAGCCATCTCAGTCTATATGGTCGAGGATGCCGTGTCCTCTCTAGACCTAGCTTATCAACCATATACGCACTAGCAACGTTAGTGCAAGAACCACCATCTATGATGAGGTTACATACCTTTCCCTTGATGGTGCAACGGCTGTGGAAGATGTTCTCCCTTTGGATGGTCTCTGAAGGATCCACCATTGCACTGAGGATACGTCTAGTGACCAGCACTTCCCCCACATCAGGGTACTCAATGTCACCATATTCTCCTTCTGGTTCATAGTCCTCTTCATCTTGGGACTCATATTCTCCTGCCTCCGTAATCAGCATGACTCGGTTGTTTGGGCACTCCCTTGAGATGTGTCCACGTCCCCTGCACTTGAAACAAGTTATGTCACGTGATCTTTGAGGGTTAGAAGACTTACCAGGCTCTCTCTGGTCACGGGTGGGTTCAGGAGGCTTGCTCTTGAACCTTGACTCGATCTCTACGCTTTTGCCTTTGTCCACTGTCTTAGGCATGTTGCTTGGTGCCCAAGGTGTCTTAGGCTTGCTGCGGATGTCTTGGCTCTTACGTTTGATGTGCTGTTCAGCTTGCACAGATAGGTGGAACAAGTCCTTGAAGTCGTTGTAGATTTGCCTTTCCACCTTGCAGCTGATCCTTTCTTGGAGTCCATCCAAGAATTGCGCCATCAATGCTTCTTCATCATCATTGAGCTCCAATCTGTTCCTTAACTTCTCGAACTCTTCATAGTACTCCTCTACTGATCTGGTACCCTGCTTAAGAGTACGAAAACGTCGTTGCAAATCCCTATGAAAGTAAGGTGGAACATACCTTTGTCGCATGAGGTCTTTCATGTCGACCCATGAGTCTACGGGTCTCATTCTCTTCCTCCTTCTGTCAGATACCTCACGATCCCACCAGATGAGGGCATTGTCCGTGAGTTGTGCTACTGCCATTGAGACTCTCCTAGGTCCTGGTTGGTTGTAGTGATCAAAGATGTGATCCATTCGCTTCTCCCAATCTAGGTAAGCCTCGGGGTCTACTTTTCCTGCAAAAGTTGGAGGAGTTAGTTTAACATCAGGATGAATTACCCGGTTATAGGTGTGTTCATCTCCATCCTCATGACGTCTAGGAGGCATTCTTGGTCTCTGGTGAAGACCATATGGCTCAAAGCCATCATCTTCTGCCTCTGGTTGCCGTGGAGGTCCTCTCGGCCTATGGTGATAGTTATGAGGTTGTGTGTCCTCATCTCCATCTGGTTGGGGTTCCTCCTGTTCGTGCCGTGTCCTAAGGTACTCAGGACCCTCAGGACGGTCTTGCTCAGCTCCCACGTGCCTTATGGCCTGGAATCTCACTGGTCTCTCCACGCGCTCCAACCTCTCGCCTATGGATGCGAGTTGTGTTTGGAGTGTGGTGAACATGGCCATCATGGCTTCAGCTGCGTCTCTATTCTCTTCTCCCATGTGTGCTACAAAGAAAGAAGATAATTAGGGTGCTCCTAAATTATTAGGAGAGTTTCTTTTTATATGGGATTTGAAAAAATGCAAAAAGGAAGAAAATCTGAGAATTGGAAATTCAAAGATATGAAAATCTGAGAAAAAGGAAACTTTCTTGACAACTTGTCCTAGCTGTCCTATTCGAATTCTTTTAGTATCTTTTCTATTTTCTTTTTCTTTTCTTTTTAATTAAACTTAAAAATAAAGGAAATATGACTTAAACAAAAAGGAAAACGTGTATGCAATGCAAAAAGTGAATCTAAACCCTAGTGATACACGTAGGAGGCTAGATGCACTCGGTTTGAAGTTTGAGGTTATTTTTTTGATTTTTCTTGAATGCGACTTAAACTAATGCAAGAACACAAAACAAAACAAGCAAAAGGATAGAAACAACCTGGTTTAGGAGCTTTAAGCTCTGATACCAAAATGATACAAGCCTTGATTCAAGGATGTATGCGCGTGGGCTGTTTGTAGAAGATTAGGTGAGAAACTCAACCTTAGGCTTCTGGATAGGGGTTTTCTGGTTGGTAAACGATGGAAGGGTGAAGTGAACCACACGAGGGGTGATGAACCTCGTGATAAATCACAAACTTAGAGCTAGGAGGGCTGGTCTCAACTAGGTTCTAAGCGCACAAGATTCTTAGAGAGAAAACTTGTAGGGAAAAAGTTCTACTTTATTAATAATCAAAAAGGTTGTCGAACTACAATGCTGGAAGGAGCCTTATTAATATGCTCGACAGCTTGACCTTCTAGGGTCGACTCAAACAAAGAAAAGGAAAGTTTACAAAAGTGCACAAAAGGAAAAGATACAAAAGTGTATAACCGAAAAAGGACCTATTCCTAAAATGTTCTTGACTCAAAAATGTAAAGCAACTAGATCCTACCCTGCAAAACAGAAAGAGGCATATATTCGAATGTAAACTTACCTTAACTCACCTCACGGCCAAGAAATGGAAGGTGGCCGTCCTTGTGGCATGCACGCGCCTTGCTCCTAGTCTTCGGCTTGGAGTAGGGTTAGATATCTTTGGGCCTTGACCTCTCTTGCCACTAAAGCCCACGTCTCTGATGTTCCTTGTGTTGTTGAGAAGCCTTTGGACTCTAATTTGCTCTTCTGGCCCATTGTCCTTAGCTGCTCTTCCTCTAGAAGCTTGTCGACCCATAAGCTGAATTTGTGGAAGAGTGCTCTTGATCTGCTTCTTGTCATTGCTCCTGGAGGTACCACTGGTGTAGATACTTCCTCTAAGTGCATGTCCTGGAGCTGGTAGCTCATTTGGTCCGAGTCCTCTTGTGTAGAAGTGGAAGTGTGCGTGTACTCGGCTGGATGGCCTGTACCGGCTGGATGTGCGCGGTACTGGCCGGAATGACTTCAGGACCGGCCAAGTTGATCCCGGAGTCGGCGGTGTCATCAGGGGGACCGGCGGTGTCATTCACGTCCCCACCAAGTGTGCCGGAAGCTTGGGCCTCTCCGCCGGCGATGTTGACCGGTCTGGTCCTATAGGTCGAGGGTCCGGCGGTACTGTCTGGTCCGGCAGGCACGCCAGATGGTCCTGCTGTCTCGGGCAAGCTTCCTGGTCGGCCATTCTGATCTCCTGGCTGGATGTACGACCTGATGTCCTCATCAATAATGGAGACCAACTCCTGGGCGAGCCTTGCTATATGCCATGACCGCGGGCTGCTTTCCATCCATTTTGAATTTTTTTTTCATAAGAGCACTATGTAGATGCTAGATGAAAAATTAAAGAAAAGTGTTAACAATGCTTAGAAATAAAAAAAAAAGTATGCAGAAAAGAACATAATGGGTTTTTGTCTTCTTCGGTTGCTCGTTTACGGTAGTTACGACTACAATATATGTTATTCATTTGTTTACCATCGATAGTTGTGATTGCGATTGATCACAAATTTTTAGCCGTATAGCTATTTTAACCAACGGTAAAAAAATTGCGACCCGGAACACAGGATTTGACTGTTGCGATTGACTGCAAATAATTTCAACAACCAAACGAACAATAATTTACCGCAATCAAAGCTACAGAAAATGCGACTGACAAATGAACATGATTTTTATCTTGATTTTGACGTATTTAGGTGTACAGTAGATCGAATAAAGGAGATTGCTTCCCTTAAATTCATTGCACTCGACACTTGATGGTTTTAAGCCTTGTCTATTTGCATTATATGGCTTTCGTTGTTGTCTCAAAGAACAACTTCTCTACAAAACATCTTTACTGTACTGTTTATTTTTTCCTCAATAGCTTCTCTGCCTTTATATTTTACTACAAAATGGATGATGTTTCTAAATTTGCAAAAAGGAATTGAAGCTCATTTGCGTTTTACCTTGGCTTCAATCAAGTCTTCATCACATGACAAAGGAGCAAGAGTCAAATTTGGATCACATGAGATCTTTTTCCATTTGGGCTTCAGTCGTTTAAAGCTTTGGTTAGGTGTGATGGGAGGAGATCTTTCTAGGATGTTTTTCATCTCCATAGTTCACGATAAGATTCTTTACATTGTGCATAGTTAAATAAAAGTATTAGTGAAAATTCAAACATTAATAAAATATATAACTACTTGAAATACAACCACTAATACAATACGTATTTTTATTATAAAACTTTTTAGATTTACTTACAAGTCTCACCTAAAACAGTTTTAAATAAGCTTATGCATATTTGACTTATTGTACTAATCTCATATGTTTACAAGATTAATAAACAATTTTATAATCCCTCACCAAAATCTTTTTATCCCTTTGGTTTTGCTTTCTCTTAAAATCCTTAAAAACCATTTGATAAAAGTTCTTTTCCGTAAGTGTTAAGCTTCCACAATTATACTTATTGAGTCGAGCATAACCCTAGGCACACTTCTCTTTTTATTGATATACCTAAATCTGATTTTAATGTAAGATTTCTTTACTTTTTATATAAGAATAATAATCTTATTTAAAGCTAACTTCATTCCATTTTTATAATACTTCTCACTTTACTCTTAGCCTTTTGGGTCGTCCAGATTGATTGTGATAAGATCCAGCTTTTTGCTTTAACTCCATATCACCAGTCATCCATGTATGCTGCCTTATACTATTTTGCGACTAGCACAAAGAAGCATTGTTCGTTTACTCGTCACTGGCGGTTGTAGCTGCGGCTGCGGTTGCAATATATATTATTCGTTTTTCTATCAATGGCGGTTGTGGTTATGGTTGATCGCAGATTTTTAGTCGTACCATTGTTTTAATAAGCGGTCAAAAAATTGCGATGCATGACGCACCATCTGACCAATGCGATTGTCCATAGGTAGCTGCGACAGCTAAACGGAGAATAATCTATCGCAACCGCAACTTCATGCAGCTAACAAACGAACTTTACTAGAACCTTCTAGCTCATTGCATCTTCAATCTCCCATTTTTTTATTTTGTGTATTTCACAAGCACATGACAAGAAAATTTATACAAAACACACAAACACAGAACAATAGTAGTTCCTCGACAAATGATTAATTTAAACCAAGGAAATCACAACTCTTTTGGTGCTATTGCAAAGTTATACAACTATTTAAAAAGTCATTTAGGGATGAAACTGAACTATCTTGAAAATTATTACTCTCCCACGACTCTAGGAATCTTAGTTAGTGGAACAAACACTACAAGACAATAAGGGTTTTACGACGACGCATGTGGTCGTAAAATGGTCATAAATCTCAAATTACAAATTTGTGACTACTTTGCGACCATAGCCTGTGGTTACAAATCTTTCATCGCAAATTTTTGCGCTCGCAAATCAGTCATAAATTTACGACTAATTTGCGACCACTGCAATAGTTGTACATTTTGCGACCAATTAGCGATCTAAATATTGGTTCTTGATTTTGCGACTACTTTGTGAAATGTAGTGACAAAGTTTGCGATCACTTTGCCACCACATCTGTGGTTACAAAAGCCGTGATCGCAAAATGGTCACAAAATTTACCACAACATTTTCAACAGTGGTCGCAAATCGGTCACAAATTTTTGTGACCAATTTGCGACTACGTGTTCACTGTAGTCGCAAATCAATCACAATATTTTCTAACTGATTTACGACTGCGTACCAAGTATGGTTGCAAATCAGTCACAAAATCTTGTCATCGATTTGCGAATACAGTAAACTGTGGTCACAAATTTTTACGACCAATTCGCGACTACTGTTCTATTGTAGTAAAAAAAATACCAGTGGTCACAAATTGATCACAAATATTTGTGACCAATTTGCGATCAATTTGCAACCACAAACAAATTATTTTATAAAAAATAATTAATTAAAATATTTTTATATTAACATTAAAAATTATTATTTTAAATTTTAGTTTTAAGATATGTTATTAATTATTTATTTTATAATAAATATTTCTATTATAATAAAGTAATAAATATTTCTATTAATTATTTGTTAAAATATAAAAAATATTAAAAGAAAAATAATAAATTTTATTAATAAAAAAATCAAATTACAAAAAATAAAAAGAAAACTAATTTTCTGGAGGTGGAAGATTGAAATCCGATGGCGAAAAAGCAGGTGAAGCGTTCGATGGTCCGGCTGCCGTATTGTTATCCCGCATAAACGATGTGAAAGCGGGATCCATCCGTTAGAAATAACCGACAATCATGTCCAAGCTGTTAATCCAGTTTTGGTTTTCTTTTAGCTTCTGCATGCTCTCTACGTTCCTCATCGAACCATTCCTCCACTCTCTTATTTGTTTCCATCATTTCCACATACTGTTCTTCAATTCGGGCATTTCTTGCGACTTGTTATTTGATCTGTCACTGTGCAGCAAGTAATTGATCCTGAAACGCAACAAAGTCGGAGGTAGTGGATGAAAAGCCACTACGCTTGCCTGACCCGTGAATGTGGTTCAGACTACGGAGTCTGTAAAGACGTCCTGGGTCATCCACAATGGAGGATTACAAAATAATTAAAAAAAAAAGATTAAATAACGCCATGTTATATTGGATGTTTGATCGACCTCCACGAAGGCCATGTTATATTAGATGTTTTGTTTGTATGATTCACCGATTTGTTTTAATTTCAAATCGACATACAAACCATCCTCCTGAGTGTGAGTCTTTATACAGACCTCACCAATTGATACCGATTGTCCTAAATTATTTTCATAAATTTTGAAATAAATTATTAATAAATAGCAATTAATTTTAATTTTAATTTTAAATATATTAAAGCACTTACCATTTACTGTGTGATCTGGATGTAGGATTTTTAGCCCGGCGTATGATTGTGCGGACCAAAGCCATCCCGAGAGGAGTTGCGATTATTGAAGTATTTGCTACTACTCTCATTTGACATTTCTGTTTCTCAGTAGTCTATCATTTTTTTGTACAAACTCGGAAAAATCTACCTGGGACGTTTTCTGGTTGTATGAATCGTGCTCACCATCCCTTTCATCTGTCTTACACATATATATATTCAAATTCTTTTCGTACTACCGAGGTGATCATAGGATCCCAGGTGTACGATTGTTTGTAATTTTGAAATTAATAAATTTACTAATTATTCAAATTTATTAAAAAATAATTATTTAAAATAATAATAAATAAAAAATACTTACCACAAATTTGATGAAATATTTCTTTTGTCGTTCAGTTGACATGACCTTCCAACTGTAGTAGGGACCATCAAATTTGTTTTTCACAATTTTTGAAATTTGACGGGTTATATAATCCCTTTGTCCCGATTAAACCTAATATTTTAAATATATTAAATTTTTTGAAGAGGCGATGAGTTACCACGGCCGGAAGTCTATGGGATTTGTCATCTTCCACAATCTCTCAACGACCTACCACTACTTGCCATTGGGTATTGGTTTTTTTGTTGGAACTTGGTTAGGTGTTTTTTTCAGAGGATTTTAGAAAGTGATGATTGTTTGAAGTGTGCAAATGAGGAGGGAGGGGAAAGAGTCACATATATATATAGAAAATATGTCCGACAATACATGTGGTTGCAAATCAATCGCAATATGTAAAATCGTATAGGTGGTCGCAAATCAGTCGTAAATTTGCGATTGATTTGCGACCACCAATTAATTTGGTGGGAGTTGAATTTTCTGAAAACTTTCTATTGACATAGAAAAATCAAATAATATCTATCTTGACCTACAAGGCAAGTGTGAGCAATTTAATTCATGGAGGGAAACGAAAATGCAGTTTGAATAATAAAGGAAAAGGAGAAAAGGAGGGAAGTTATTATTTAAAATGGTTAATACGGTGATATAGCTGCCTTGGGAGAAGAATCACAGGGACAAGGACATATCCATGCTGCATACATCATTGGTAACCACACCAAACAGTCATGACTGCTGCCCATAGCCTTGGTAACCACACCAAATGGTCATAAGTCTGTTTGCAACTCCTTCCCTGTCTTCCCATTGGTTGTCAACAAGCTCCTCCTCTATTAAAGCTCATCCACAAGTTTAATTATGAATTATTTTGTGTTCACATTGTAAATCCTCTATAAAAGGAGTGTAAAGACTCAATGTATAAGTTAACTCTTTGGAGATTCTTCTCCATAATTCTGAACATTTTTTATTTTCTCATGCTTCTCTTTGAATTTTTGGGTTCAATTCTTCACATTTCTCCTCTGTAATCTCAATATTCTAACATGGAATCAGAGCATAAGATCATTCTCTTATCTTTTCTACTCATCTTAGTTTCTAATCTAAAATTCTGTCAAAAATCTCTCATCCTTTAAACTAAAAACTCTCGGTTTTATTGAACCATAAAAGCTGCCTCCTTTGAGCTCTTCAAAGCCTAACAATGGAGGATACAATTCAAATCAGTTCTAGCCTGAAACCTACGGTGATACCAGTAGTTCTCAAAGGCTTGGACTACACATTATGGTCAAGAACCATAAAGACATCCATTTGTCGCAAAGGACTTTGGAATCACATCTTGAAAGATAATACTCCAACTATAGACAATACAAAGGAGAAGAAGGATGAGGAAACAAGAAAAGAAGAAGCTAGGTGATTCCAAGAAAATCAATCAGTCCTTGGATTCCTCCAAAATTCATTGGACCCATCTATACTTGAAGCTTATTCATATTGTGAAATCGCCAAGTCTCTTTGGGAGACTGTCAAGAGGGTGTATGGGGATGTTTCAAACCTCAGCCGTGTGTATGAGGTTAAGAAGACTCTCAATGATCTACACCAAGAGGATATGGAGTTCACAAAATTCCTAGGAAAGTTCCAATCAACATGGTCCGAGCTTGACATGTTGAGACCAAGTTCTATGGATCCAAAGGTGCTTAATCAAAGGAAAGAACAAGACACGATATTTGGACTCCTCTCAACCTAAATCCAGCCTTTAAGGAAGTGATTAAGTCTATCCTAAGAGAGCCTAAACTCCCTGATTTTGAAGAGGTGTTCTCACGGATTCAAAAGGAGCAAGGCAAGATTGGTTTGTTTGGTGGAAAAGGAAAAGTAGTCATGGCCAACAAGAGCGTGTTTAAGCAAGAGGATAGGAAGAGTGTGATGTGTGAAAACTGTAAGAGGAATGGCCACATCAAGGATAAGTGCTGGATACTTCTTCCTCATCTCAAGCCTAAGGACTTCAAGCCAAACCGGTTCAAGGATTCAAAGGCCAACATCTCTCAAAAGGTTGTGACTGAACCGACAAGTTCATACAACCAAGGAGGGGAGCTAGCTATGAATGTATCCATAGATTATGTTAAGAAGAGTGACTTGGAGGATCTCATCAAGGCTTATGCTTCAAAACTCTCCGCTATCACACTCTACTCCCATAAATTGCTTGATAAACCGGATCATAAGTCGGTAGTGGATTCGGGTACTTCTCGCCATATGATAAGCAATGCTAGGTTGTTAAAGAACATTGAACCATGTCTAGGACAAGTAACTATAGATGATGGTAAGGGTATTCCAATTGAAGGAACTGGAAAATTATGACTATTTCACAAAGAAAGTAATACTTTCTTTGTACCTAAGTTTAAGTCTAACCTAGTTCTGGCCAAAAGGGCTACTAAAGACCGGAATTGCAATGCTACTTTTGGACCTAAAAATGTTACTTTCACGATATTAAGAGTGGTAAGATACTTGGAAGTGATGGTACTCAAGATGAGCTCTATGTTATTGAGGACACTCCTCCAATAAATTCGGATTTCTTAGCTTTCAAATTCTGTGTGTTTTGCTAATAAAGATGTGTTATGGCATGCTAGATTAGGACATCCTCATGCTCGTGCTTTACGCTTAATAATGCCTAATGTTGCTTATGATCACTCAGTTTGTGAGGCTTGTATCCTTGGCAAACATTGTCGTGTTGTTTTTCCTAAATCGTCTACAATTTATGAGCATTGCTTTGATTTAGTACATTCCGATGTTGGACCTCATCTTGCATTTCTAGAGATAAGAATAAATACTTTGTGACCTTTATAGATGAGAAATCGAAATATACATGGGTTACATTACTTCCATCTAAAGATAGGGTTTATGAGGCATTTATAAAATTTCATAATTATGTTACTAATTAATTCAATGCCAAGATCAAAGTGTTAAGATCACATAATGGAGGGCAATACACAAGTCAAAGATTCAAAGCTCACTTAAACAAACATGGAATACTACATCAAACTAGCTGTCCACACACACCACAACAAAATGGAGTTGCTGAAAAGAAGAACCAACACTTAATGGAAGTAGCAAGATCCATGATGTTTCATACCATGTTCCTAAAAGATTTTGGGGAGATGCAGTCTTGGTTGCTTGCTTCGTCAACAATCGGATTCCAACCAAAGTCTTGCAATACACATCTCCATTTGAGGTACTCGATAAACTAAACCTTCCATTGATCATTTACATGTATTTGGGTGTGTGTGCTTTCTGTATTTTTCAGGTGATCTAAGAAACAAGTTGGAGGCAAAGAGCATCAAGTATATGTTCTTTGGATATTCGACAACACATAAGGGTTATAAGTGTTATGATCCAAGAACCAACATGATGTATGTGTCTAGAGAGATGTCAAATTTATAGAAGAACGAAGCTATTATGATCTGAAAGACTGGAAAGGATTGGAGGATCTCTCAAGGCCACCTTCTGATTTGGCTACAAGTTTGAGTTTTCTCTTGAGTCATTTGGGAAATGATGTGCCAAGGGATTCAAGACAAGAAGAAGCAAGAACTCCAAGTAGTTCACAAGATACCCAAGAGAATGAACAAGGGGCGGTAACTCAAGAACCAACTCCAATCCAAGAAGAAGCAATGACCAAAAACCAAGAACAAGACGACTTGAAAGTGGGTATAGAGGAACCTATTCACCAAACGGAAGAGAAAACGGTTGAAGAGGAGGCTGTTCCACCTGTTCAGAAACTAAGGAGGAGTACTATACTTAGGAAAGACCCATCCAGTTGGGTAAACACTAGGGTCTTCTACAACAACCAAGCCATGGTTCATCACATACAAGCTCTT
Source organism: Pugionium dolabratum (assembly GCA_018901945.1). Taxonomy (NCBI): domain Eukaryota; kingdom Viridiplantae; phylum Streptophyta; class Magnoliopsida; order Brassicales; family Brassicaceae; genus Pugionium; species Pugionium dolabratum. The sequence goes on along the minus strand of JAEVFF010001350.1, from coordinate 81,547 downwards.
TTTCCCTTGACCTCTTGCCATCTAGTCATCAAGCATGCCTTGGAAAGATTGAATAAAGTCAGATTCCAAGGACTTATGAAGAAGCTAAGAGCAAGAAAGAATGGTTAAATGCAGTAAGAGATTAGAAAGGAGCTATGGAAAGGAATCATACATGGGATACAAGAACTTCCCAAAGGCAAGAAGGCTATAAGTTCCAAGTGGGTGTTCACCATCAAGTATAAGAGCAATGGGGACATAGAAAGGTACAAGGCACGTCTAGTTGCAAGAGTTTTTTCTCAGACATATGGTGAGGATTATGCTAATACATTTGCACCGGTGGCTAAGCTACCCACTGTAAGGGTTGTTCTTTCACTAGCTACAAATCTGACCTCGGACTTATGGCAAATGGATGTCAAGAACGTATTCCTACAAGGAGAACTTGAAGAGGAAGTGTATATGACTCCACCACCAGGCCTTGTAGATCTTTGCAAAGGGGACAGGTTCTAAGACTAAGGAAGGCAATATATGGGTTGAAGCAGTCACCAAGGACCTGGTATCACAAATTAAGCTCCACACTTACTGACAATGGGTTCAGAAAATCCCATTCAGATCATACTTTGTTCACTCGTCAAAATTCCAAAGGAATTGTGGCTGTCTTGGTTTTTGTTGATAACCTTATCATCACAGGAGATGATAAGGAAGGAATTTAGTCCACAATGGACTTCTTAAACAGATCATTTGACATCAAGGATCTTGCAGAGTTAAAGTACTTCTTAGGTATTGAAGTGTGTCGGTCTCAGGAATGGCTCTTTTACCCCAAAGAAAGTATGCTCTTGATTTGTTGACAGAAACGGGAAAGCTTGGGGCTAAACCGGCCAAAACTCCTCTTGAAGATGGCTACAAGGTCAACAAAAAGGGGGAGAAAGCTGGTTAGTTATTTAAGGATGTTTCTCAATATAGAAGACTAGTTGGGAAGCTGATCTACCTCACCCTCACACGACCACACTTGTGTTTTGTTGTGAACCAAGTGAGTCAACATATGCAAAAACCTACTGTATATCATTGGAACATGGTAGAAAGGATCCTTAGATACATCCAAGGATCTGCTGGTCAAGGCATATGGATGGGCAAGAATGGGAACACTGACATTTTCGGCTATTGTGATGCGGATTAGGCTGGTGATAGGGTGGATAGGAAATCAACCACTGGGTATTGCACCTTCATTGGTGGGAACTTAGTTACTTGGAAGACTAAAAAGCAGAAGATGATATCATGTTCTAATGCTGAAGCATAATATAGGGCTATGAGGAAACTGACATGTGAAGTAACTTGGATCAAATCGCTCTTGAAACACTTCGGTATTGAACAACTTGGGCCAATCACCTTCCATTGTGATAATCAGGCAGCCATTCACATAGCTTCAAACTCAATGTTTCACGAGAGGACCAAGCACATAGAGATTGATTGCCATAAGGTTATGGAGAAAGTTCAAGATGGAACCATTCTGCCATGTTATACAAGGAGTGAAGACCAACTAGCTGACATCTTCACAAAAGCAGCAAGTCTCAAAGTTTGCAAGAACATCTTTAGCAAACTTGGGCTTGTTGATTTATCACATCCATGATCAAAGGTCCCCTAATGTAAGAGCAACACACTCCTTTTGCTTTATTAAGGTTTTGTCCCAAGTGGTTTTCTTAATATGGTTTTTAATGAGGTGTTGCTTTGGGTTCCCAAGTTTAAGACTTTAGGATGATTCCAAAGTATTTAGCTTGAGGGGTAGTATTGACATAGGAAAATCAAATAAGACCTATCTTGACCTACAAGGCAAGTGTGAGCAATTTAATTCATGGAGGGAAACGAAAATTCAATTTGAATAACAAGGGAAAAAGAGAAAAGGAGGGAAGTTATTATTTAAAATAGTTAATATGGTGATATAGCTGCCTTGGGAGAAGAATCATAGTGGCAAGCACATGTCCATTGTGCACACAACTTTGGTAACCACACCAAACAGTCATGACTGCTGTACACAGCCTTGGTAACCACCCCAAACGGTCATAAGTTTGTTTGCAGCTCCTCCCCTCTCTTCCCATTGGTTGTCAACAAGCTCTTTCTCTATTCAAGCTTATACACAAGTTTAATTCAGAATTGTTTTGTTTTCACATTGTAAATCCTCTATAAAAGAGCTATAAAGACTCAATGTATATGTTAACTCTTTGGAGATTCTTCTCAATAATTCTGAATATTTCTTATTTTCTCATGCTTCTCTTTGAGTTTCTGGATTCAATTCTTCACATTTCTCCTCTCTAATCTCAATATTCTTACACTTTCAAACTCCCACCAAATTAATTGGTGGTCACAAATCAGTCGCAAATTTGCAACTGATTTGCGACCACCATTAAATGGGAGGAAATTAAAAAATTTCGGAAATTTCCAACTCCCTCGAAATTCACTGTGGTCGCAAATTATTTATAAATTTTGAGACTGATTTGCGACCACCGTTGTAAATATTTGACACTTTTGTGACCAATTTGCGACCACGTATAAAAAATAAGGTGTGGTTGCAAATTTTGTGACCAATTTGCGATCACATCAATATTTTTGTTGTGTGGTGGCAATGTGGTAGAAAATTAGTGACAAATAATACTTTAAACCCTAAATTATATGAATTTGGTTAAAATTTTGAATTATATAAGATTGATAACATCATTATGAGTTGTATAAACTTCAATTACTATGTAAACAACAATAATTTACGTATTTACCAAATTTACATATCATTTACCTATAACACTTAACACATTCTCTTAACCTTATACCACTTATATACACTTCATATGTTTCATAAATTTACATCAACACAATTATGATTTTGTTTATATTTTGCCATCTATAATGGTTAGTACTTACCTAATATTAAAAATATAAGTTGTAAATGTGAAATATACATAGGAAAAATGTAAATTTACAATTGTGATCACAAATTGGTCGAAAATTGGCGACCAATTTGCGTCCAACGAAGAAATTTGAACCTGTAGTCACAAATTGGTGGCTTTTGCGACAAATTTGCGAAGACACCTTATTTCTGTGACCAATTTGCCACCACATTCCCAATGTAGTGGCAATTTGGTGGCAAAGTACTCACAATTAACACCCTAAACCCAATTATATGATTTTGGTGAAAATTATGAATTATATAAGATTGATAACATCATTATGAGTTGTATATATTTCAATTACTAAGTAAACAACAACAATTTACATATCTACCAATCTTACATATCATTTACCTAAAACACTTAACACATTTCTTTAACTTATACTACTTGTATATACTTCATATGTTTCACAAATTTAGATGAACACATGGTTTTGTTTATATTTTTCCACTTGAAATGATTGTAAATGCCTAATATTGAAAATATAAGTATTAAATGTGAAAATACATAAAATATGTAAAAAACACTTGTACTCGCAAAGTGGTAGCAAAAGTGTGACCAATTTGCGACTATGGTATAAATTTTTTGATGTAGTCGCAAATTGGTCGCAAATTTGCGACCAATTTACTACTACAATAAAAAAACCAAAATGCAATCGCAAATTGGTCGTAAATTAGCGACCAATTTGCGACTACATAGTTAACAATTTGTTAAAAAACAGTTGCTAAAAATTGGAAAACGTTTTTGGTAAAACGAATTATTCTTTTAGAGTTTGTGGACATAGATGCATACAAAATTTGTAATATCAGTTTTATAAGTAAAATATATTACATCTTTTCATCATCATCGTCATATGAAGATGAAAGATTATACTGAAATTCATCTTCTAATTTGGCATCTCTAACATCGAAATCAATTTCTTCGGTATGATTAACTCTATCAACCAAACGATCCACTTCTATCTTGTCAACCACTGTTACCTCTTCATCATTTTCTTGTTGCAAAAGGCTAATCTCGTCTTTGTTTTTGTATTTCCCCAACATGTTAGATCTGAGATTAACTTTGAAAACACTGAGCCATGTTTATTTGGATGATGATTTGGTGTGTGGATAAGGAATATAACAAACTTGATCTGCTTGCGAGGCTGTGGTACATCATATTTAATGAATGTAAATTAGTTAATTATATAAACAAATTAATTTATAGAATTTACGTATGTAATGTATATATATATATATATATATATATATAAATTAACATATATTTATAGTTAATTATTTATGTATACCTAAAATAAATGGTTTGTATTGTAGTGTTTCCCTGATGATAAGACACCAACGACGCTATTTTCCAACTTTTGAGTTCCTTTCGAAAGGATAGGATCTTACTACTCACATTTAAAAAGCGTGATCTTCAAATTTATGAGTACAACATACTCAAGTTGAATGATATCTGTTAAAATTCCATAGAAATCAGCTTCATCAAATGCATCTGAGTAATTGTCTCCCTTGACACAAATGCCGTAGTTACATGTATTTCTCCCGTGTCCATGTTTCTTCGTGTGGAACATATAAAATCTTGTAAAATAGATCGGCCAAGTTGTCGCTTCATTCATCAGGTCTTGCACTAATTCTTGAGCCCATATCGGAAAGGCGCGTGGATCGGTTAAAGTGTTTGCATTGAACTATGATCATATATATATGATCAGTAATTAGTATTTCAAAATTATAAAAATTAATATAAACAACATGTACATATTAATTAATTATACATACATAATCTCAAACCCATATATGAAACTCTTCCTCTTTTTTTGATGAAATGTCATCTTCCGAAAGATATGGATATTTACAACAAATTTGATATTCAAACATACTATAAAATTAAATATGAAAAAGTAATATATATTGGTCAATTACAATGAAATTTTAATGTAATAAATGAAATTGTTCTCATAGTAACTTATTTACCTCTCTAGTAGACGAAATATTCATAATTTCGTAAAACATGTGCATGTGCATATTTGTATTTTTTTCGGAGAGCCATATTTCTTTACTTTTACCACTTGGATAACCCATATGAGTAAATATATCCGGCACTCTGGGATCCGGATACACAAGGACTTACTTTCATCGAATCTAGTAGACATGTATATATATTATACACGATTTAGCCCAAAAATTTAATTACTTAACCTTACAAATAAAATAATTAATAAACACAATAATTTATGGTAACTATCTCTTTTTGGTGCGTATATGGGCATCAAAGTAATGCTCCGAGAAGTAAGATATCTCATCATTGACATATGATTCAACAATCGATCTTGCATCATATCGTTTGTTCTTGGCCTTGCATTTAAGTTTTTTTAAAAACCTTTCAAATGAATGCATCCACCTATACTGCATAGATCCATCGAATTCAGCTTTGTATAACAGATGTATACGTAGGTGCTCCATGACGTCAAAAAATGCAGGTGGAAAGATCTTCTCCAAATTGCACAAAATTATGACTATATTTTCCTTCAAATTTGGATACAGCTTTGTTCCAATGATCTCGAGCATAGAACTCGAAAAAATCCTACAATCCCTATATTTGAATATAGTATTTAGTACATGCAATTATTATTATTTTACATACATAAAAAATAAAATATGTTTAACAGTATATATCTGATAATGTTAAATGAACGTTTCGTGGTAAAGTTCTGCAAATATAAAAGAGAGAAGCCTCTCCATAAAAACATGGCAGTCATGGCTTTTCATACCCAAAAACTTCAGTCCATACATATCCACACAATTTGCTAAATCTAGTGCGTAGCAGTCCGGAAATTTGACATAATTTTTGATACATTCCAATAAGCGTTTTTGGCTTTTTGTGTCAATCCAAATATAGGGAATGAAGTATTACCCTGACCATCCATGTGCAACTCTTTTCAAGAGCAAAATTTTGCAATATCAAACCTTGACTTAACTATATCTTTTGATTTATCTTTGACATTCATAACAGCATTAATGATGTTATCGAAGAAATTCTTCTCTATATGCATCACATCAAGATTATATCGTAGGTTAAGATCCGTCCAGTACGGTAACTTCCAAAATATGCTTTCTTTGGGCCAATTATGTCTGCTTGTATAACCTTCTTCTTTAGTTTCATGATTGTTTCCACCACAGTCAGATGTTCTTAGAGGACTGACAATTTTTATTCGCTCGTATAAAACTTGTTTGCCTGTCAATGATTATGGAGGATAGTCATTAAAGCGTGCTTGCATTTTAAAAATTTGTTTTATTTTTCTGTAACGGATGACCTTTAGGAAGAAACCTTTTGTGACAATCAAACCAACACATCTTTCTACCATTTGGTAATTGAAATACCTTCGTATCATCCATAAAAATTGGACAAGACACTCTACCATGCGTTTTCCATCCTGACAACATTCCATACATTAGAAAATCGCTTATCATCCACAGTAACACGACTTTTAGATTGAAATTTTGATTCAACGACACATCGTATGCCTCATGGCATTTCAAAGTTTGTGAAAGATATGATTATATGGAGACTTTTCCGTATCTATTTTAGTCTCAAATCTGGTAATAATATAGATAATTAAGTTAGCTTAATGTGGGCATTGGAATCATGTCATTCTAAGCTCTAAATCAAAATTTATAGGCGATTTAGTGTGGAAGGGTCAAGTTGACCAACTAGTTAAAATGATCATTGTTAACCGATCCACGGTGATATCAAAAACAAAATTGTTGGTGCTCTTGTGATCAGTCAATTAGTCCATCATGATTTATTTGATCAAAATCTCCTAAAAGTTGATGTGTTTGTTTGAGTCAATCCAATATCAATAAAGAATGAAATAAAGAAAGTTTTTTAAATTTGAACTTATTTTTCTGTTTCTACGTTATTGTAATGCATGAAACGTCAATATTCCTTCGGGATAAAGATTTCAATGTTTCTATCTAGTTAGAAACGAATTCTTATTAATCTCATTCTTTTTTCTATGTAAGCATTATGTATCTAACTTCCTGTTTTTTCTTTGTTTATGAACACCTGTATGTAGTCTTGCGTTTAGGTTTTCTATTTTTATGTTATAAAAAATATGTTGATTGATCCATGTTGTTTTACGGATTTGCATCTTTAGATCCTCCATTTATGATGTCCTTCATGCTACATTATACTTGATCAACACATATCTATAGATCATATATATTTTGCACTCGGAAGGTGTTTCATTAGCATCGAGTCTTTCGCTTTGAAGTTCTTGTGTATCTTTCAATTCATTATGTTTTGTTGCATTTGGAGTCATGTTATCTCTTAAATCAAATTTCGTTATAGTATTCCTATTGTATATGTTTATTTTATTGATCTATATGTGTTCATAATGGTTTCTGCAAGCGGCTTAACCCACATAAGTTGAATACAACTTGAAGAGAGAAGAAAATGAGTTTTGTAATAGATTGTAACGAATGGACACCTTCAATAATTGTTCAACTTTGAATACATAACTGAAAATGGGGTAAGTTTAATTTTATGGTGAACAATATGACACTCACATATGGGATTCAAAAATTCCAATCGTTTAGGTGAAGGACATCAATGAAGCAAAATGCACTGCGTTATACAGTTTTTGAAATATATGATTATACGGAAAATTTTCCATATCTATTTTAGTCTAAATCTGATCATAATATATAAAATTAATTTAGATTAGTGTAGGCATAGAATTCATGTCAATATGAGGTATAAATCAAAAGTTATGGGCGATTGAGTATGGAAGTGTCAAGCTGACCAATTAATTAAAATGATCATTGTTAACCGATCCACGGTGATATCAGAAACAAAATTTCTTTGGTGCTCTTGTAATAAGTCGAATTAGTCCATCATGATTTGTTTGTTCAAAATTTCTACAAAATTTGATGTGTTTGTTTTGATTCAATCCAATATCAATAAAGAATATTATTCGTAAAGTTTTAAAAATTTGAACTTATTTTTCTGCTTAAACGTTGTTGTAATACCTAAAACGTTAATATTCTTGTGGGATAAAGATTCAATGTTTCTATCGATTTAGAGACGAATTCTTATTAATCCCATTCTTTTTTCTATGTTATCATTATGTATCTACCTTTCTTTTTTTCCTTTGTTTATGAACATGTGTACCTAGTCTTGCGTTTAGGTTTTTCATTTTTATGTTATGAAAATATGTTGATTGACCCATGGTGTTTTACGGATTTGCATTTTAGATTCCTCCATTTATGATGTCCTTCATGCTATATTACATTTATCAGCACATATCTATAGATCATATATATTTTGCATCCAGGAGATGTTTGATTAGCATCGAGTCTTTCGCTCTCTAGTTCTTGTGTATCTTTCAATTCATTGTGTTTTATTGCATTCAATGTCATTTTATATCTTGAATCAAGTTTCGTTATAGTATTTCTATTGTATATGTTTCTTTTACTGATCTATATGTGTTCATGTTGGTTTTTGCGAGCGGCTTAATCCACATGAGTTGAATACAACTTGAACGGAGAAGAAAATACGTTTTGGAATAGATTGTAACGGATGGAAATTTTTTGAATAATTGTAAAACTTGGGATACATAACTGAAAATGGAGTTAATTTCATTTTATGGTGAACAATATGACACTCACATATGGGATTCGAAAATTCAGATCGTTTGGGTGAAAGAACATCAATGAAGCAAAATGCATGGTATTACAAAGTTTGTGAAAGATATGATTATACAGAGACTTTTCCGTACCTATTTTAGTCTCAAATATGATCATAATATAGATAATTAAGTTAGCTTAATGTGGGCATTGGATTCATGTCATTCTAAGCTCTAAATAAAAAGTTATAGGCGATTTAGTGTGGAAGTGTCAAGTTGACCAACTAGTTAAAATGATCATTGTTAACCGATCCACGGTGATATTAGAAACGAAATTTCTTGGTGCTCTTGTGATCAGTCAAATTAGTCCATCATGATTTATTTGATCAAAATTTCCTAAAAGTTGATGTGTTTGTTTGAGTCGATCCAATATCAATAAAGAATGAAATTCGGAAAGTTTTAAAAATTTGAACTTATTTTTCTGTGTCTATGTTATTGTTATTGACATAGGAAAATAAAATGAGACCTATCTTGACCTACAAGGCAAGTGTGAGCAATTTAATTCATTATTGAAGCTTATTCACATTGTGAAACCGCCAAGTCTCTTTGGGAGACTCTCAAGAGGGTGTATGAGGATGTTTCAAACCTCAGCCGTGTATATGAGGTTAAGAAGGCTCTCAATGATCTACACCAAGAGGATATGGAGTTCACAAAGTTTCCAGGCAAGTTCCAATCAACATGGTACGAGCTGGACATGTTGAGACCAAGTTCTATGGATCCGAAGGTGTTTAATGAAAGGAAGGAACAATGACAAGATATTTGGGCTCCTTCTCAACCTAAATCCAGCCCTTAAGGATGTGATTAGATCCATCCTAAGAGAGCCAAAAATCCCTGATTTCGAAGAGGTGTGCTCACGAATTCAAAAGGAGCAAGGCAACAATGGTTTGTTTGGTGGAAAAGGAGAACTTGTCATGGCCAACAAGAGCGTGTTTAAGCAAGAGGATAGGAAGAGTGTGATGTGTGAAAATTTTAAGAGGAATGGCCACATCAAGGACAAGTGCTGGATACTTTATCCCCCTCTCAAGCCTAAGGACTTCAAGCCAAACCGGTTCAAGGATTCAAAGGCTAACATCTCTCAAAAGGTTGTGAATGAACCGGCAAGTTCATACAACGAAAGAGGGGAGCTAGCTATGAATGTATCCATGGAGTATGTTAAGAATAGTGACTTGGAGGATCTCATTAAGGCCTATGCCTCAAAACTCTACAATATCACACTTTACTCCCACAAATTTCTTGATAAATCAGATCATAAGTTGGTAGTGGATTCAGGTTCTTCTCACCATATGATTAGCAATTCTAGGTTGTTAAAGAACATTGAACCATGTCTAGGACAAGTCACTATAGCTGATGGTAAGGGTATTCCAATTGAAAGAACCGGAAAATTAAAACTATTTCACAAAGAAAGTAATGCTTTCTTTGTACCTAAGTTTAAGTCTAATCTAGTTTCAGTCAAAAGGGCTACTAAAGAGCTGAATTGCAATGTTACCTTTAGTCCTAACAATGTTTACCTTCAGGATGTTAAGAGTGCTAAGATACTTGGAGGTGGTAGAACTCAAGATGAGCTCTATGTTCTTGAAGACACTACTGCAAGCAATTCAGATCCTTAGCTTTCAAATCCTGTGTTTTTGCTAATAAAGATGTCTTATGGCATGCTAGATTAGGACATCCTCATGCTTGTGCTTTAAGCTTAATAATTCCTAATGTTTCTTATGATCACTCAGTTTGTGAGGCTATCATTGGCAAACATTATCGTGTTGTTTTTCCTAAATCGCCCACAATTTATGAGCATTGCTTTGATTTAGTACATTCTGATGTTTGGACCTCACCTTGCATGTCTAGAGATATGAATAAATACTTTGTGACCTTTATAAATGAGAAATCGAAATATACATGAGTTAGATTACTTCCATCTAAAGATAGGGTTTATGAAGCATTTATAAACATTCATAACTATGTTACTAATCAATTAAATGCCAAGATCAAAGTGTTAAGATCAGATAATGGAGGCGAATACACAAGTCAAAGATTCAAAGGTCACTTAAACAAACATGGTATACTACATCAAACTAGCTGCCCACACACCACAACAAAATAGAGTTGCTAAAAGGAAGAACCGATACTTAATGGAAGTAGCCAAGATCCATGATGTTTCATACCAATGTTCCTAAAAGTTTTTGGGGGAGATGCAATCTTGGTTGCTTGCTACCTCCTCAATCGGATTCCAACCAAAGTCTTGAAATACATATCTCCATTTGAGGTACTCAATAAAACTAAACCATCCATTGATCATTTACGTGTATTTGGGTGTGTGTGCTTTGTGTATGTTCTAGGTGATCTAAGAAACAAGTTGGAGGCAAAGAGCATCAAGTGTATGTTTCTTAGATATTCGACAACGCAAAAGGGTTATAAGTATTATGATCCGAGCAGCAACAGGAAGTATGTGTCTAGAGGTGTCAAGTTCATAGAAGAACGAAGCTATTATGATCAGAAAGATTGGGAAGGATTGAAGGATCTCTCAAGGTTACCTTTGGATTTGGCTACAAGTTTGAGTTTTCTCTTGAATTATATGGGAAATGATGTGCCAAGCGATTCAAGGCAAGAAGAAGCAAGAACTCCAAGTAGTTAACAAGATTCTCAAGAAAATGAACAAGGGGCGGTAACTCAAGAACCAACTCCAATCCAAGAAGAAACTACAGCCAAAACCAAGAACAAGACGACTTGAAAGTGAGTATACAGGAACCTATTCACCAAATGGAAGAGGAAACGGTTGAAGAAGAGGCTTCACCACCTCTTCAGCAACTAACGAGGAGTACTAGACTTAGGAAAGACCCATCCAATTGGGTAAACACTAGGGTCTTCTACAACAAACAGGCTGTGGCTCATCCCATACAAGCTGTTTGTTCTCTTGACCACTTGCCATCTAGTCATCAAGCATTCCTTGGAAAGATTGAACAAAGTCAGATTCCAAGGACTTATGAAGACGCTAATAGCAAGAAAAAAATAGTTAGATGCAGTAAGAGATGAGAAGGGAGCTATGGAAAGGAATCATACATGGGATATACAATAACTCCCTAAAGGCAAGAAGGCTCTGAGTTCCAAGTGGGTGTTCACCATAAAATATAAGAGCAATGGGGACATAGAAAGGTACAAGGCACATCTAGTTGCAAAAGGTTTTACTCAGACATATGGAGAGAACTATACTGATACATTTGCACCGGTGGCTAAGCTACCCACTATAAGGGATGTTCTTTCACTAGCTACGAGTCTGACTTGGGACTTATGGCAAATGGATGTCAAGAACGCATTCCTACAAGGAGAACTTGAAGAGAAAGTGTATATGACTCCACCACCAGGCCTTGAAGATCTTTGCAAAGAGGGACATGTTCTAAGACTTAGGAAGGCAATATATGGGTTCAAGCAGTCACCAAGGGTCTGGTATCACAAATTAAGCTCCACACTTACTGACAATGGGTTCAGGAAATCCCATTCAGATCATACTTTGTTCACTCGTCAAAACCCCAAAGGAATTGTGGTGGTCTTGGTTTATGTGGAAGACCTTATCATCACAGGAGATAATAAAGAAGGAATTTATTCCACAAAGGCATTCTTAAACAGATCATTTGACATCAAGGATCTTGGAGAGTTGAAGTTCTTCTTGGGTATTGAAGTGTGCCGGTCTCAGGAAGGGCTTTTTCTATCTCAAAGAAAGTATGCTCTTGATTTGTTGATAGAAATGGGAAAGCTTGGGGCTAAACCGGCCAAAACTCCTCTTGAAGATGGCTACAAGGTAAATGGAAAGGGGGAGAAAGCTGATGAGTTATTTAAGGATGTTTTTCAGTATATAAGACTAGTTGGAAAGCTAATTGATCTCACCCTCACATGACCAGACTTGTGTTTTTCTGTGAATAAAGTGAGTCAACATATGCAAAAACCTACTGTTTATCATTCGAGCATGGTAGAAAGGATCCTTAGATACATCTAAGGATCTTCTGGTCAAGGCATATGGATGGGCAAGAATTGGAACACTGACATTGTCGGATATTGTGATGCGGATTGGGCTATAGGGTGGGATAGGAAATCAACCACTGGGTATTACACATTCATTGGTGGGAACTTAGTCACTTGGAAGACTAAGAAACAGAAGGTGGTATCATGTTCTAGTGCTGAATCAGAATATAGGGCTATGAAGAAGCTGACAAGTGAAGTAACTTGGATCAAAGCGCTCTTGAAAGACTTTGGTATTGAAAAAACAGTGCCAATTACCTTCCATTGTGATAATCGGGCAGCCATTCACATAACTTCAAACTCAGTGTTTCACGAGAGGACCAAGCACATAGAGATCGATTGCCATAAGGTTAGGGAGAAAGTTCAAGATGGAACCATTCTGCCATGTTATACAAGGAGTGAAGACCAACTAGCTGATATCTTCACAAAGGCAGCAAATCTCAAAGTTTGCAAGAACATCTTTATCAAACTTGGGCTTGTTGATTTATCACATCCATGATCAAAGGTCCTCAAATCCAAGAGCAACACACTCTTTTTCCCTTTCTAAGGTTTTGCCCCAAGTGGTTTTCCTTAATAAGGTTTTTAATGAGGTGTTGCCTTGGGTTCCCAAGATTAAGACTTTAGCGTGATTTCAAAGTGTTTAGCTTGAGGGGGAGTATTGACATAGAAAAATCAAATAAGACCTATCTTGACCTACAAGGAAAGCGTGAGCAATTTTTAATTCATGGAGGGAAACGAAAATTCAGTTTGAATAACAAGGGAAAAGGAGAAAAGGAGGGAAGTTATTACTTAAAATGGTTAATATGGTGATACAGCTGCCTTGGGAGAAGAATCGTAGTGACAAGATCATGTCCATGATGCACACAGCCTTGGTAACCACACAAAACGGTCATGACTGTTTCACACAGCCTTGGTAACCACACCAAATGGTCATAAGACCGTTTGCAGCTCCTCCCCTCTCTTCCCATTGGTTGTCAACAGGCTCCTCCTCTATTCAAGCTCATCCACAAGTTTAATTCAGAACTGTTTTGTGTTCACATTGTAAATCCTCTATAAAAGAGCCGTAAAGACTCAATGTATAAGTTAACTCTTACGAGATTCTTCTCCATAAATCTAAGACATTTCTCGTTTTATCATGCTTCTCTTTGAGTTTCTAGATTCGATTCTTCACATTTCTCCTCTCTAATCTCAATATTCTTTCAATTTTAATACCTTAAACGTCAATATTCCTTCGGGATAAAGATTTCAATGTTTCTATCTATTTAGAAACGAATTCTTATTAATCTGATACGAGTATGGAAAGCACACAAAAGGAGAAGCTCATGGCTAGGAATGAACCAGTGGAACATGAAGAAGCTCTTGCACTACCAGCTGGACCATTAACCCGAGCCAAGGCCAAGAAACTCAAAGAGATGATCAACAGCCTGCTCAACAAGATGAATGCACAACAAAATCACTTGGGCTTGAATGAAGAAGGGCTTAAAAGCACTCTGATTTTAGTACAAACTCAAGACAACATACAAATGGGTATGTGATCCATTTGTACTCTTTTTCCATTGTCCAAGTTTTCTCCCATTGGATTTTTTTGGTAAGGTTTTTAATGATGCAAATGAATCACATTACAACCAACCCAAATTTTTGCTTAAAATCAAGAGGAGCCCACTTAAAATGCTCCAAATTGGCATTATCAAGGGAGGGGGGGAAGTGTCTATATTCATAGTCAAAAATAATAGTTAATGTAGTCAAGGTCTTTGGTCAAGTCTTCCCTTGTAAATTTAACTAATTTAATGTTGTAGGCTCCTCCTATTACGCCTCCTAACAATATAAATCGGGGCTTTCAGTTGTAAACTTCATCATTCAACTTTTCAAATAAAAACAACTTCTTTTTTAAGTTTGACAGTGATTCTCTTCTTAATCTGATTGTTGGTATGTAATATCCTTCAGTCAACATTTATTAGCCATAGTGTGTAATATCTAAGCTACAGATACAAGCATGGAAAGCACACAAAGAAGAAGCTCATGGCTAGGAATGAACCAGTGGAACATGAAGAACCTCTTGCACTACCAGCTGGACTATTAACCCGAGCCAAGGCCAAGACACTCAAAGAGGCAATCAGCAGCATGCTCAACAAGGAGAATGCACAACAAATTCATTTGAGCTTGAATGGAGATGTGCCTAAAAGCACTCTGATTTTAGTACAAGCTCAAGACAACATACAAATGGGTATGTGATCCATTTGTACTCTTTTTCTCTTATCCAAGTTTTCTCCCATTGGGTTTTCTTGGTAAGGTTTTTGATGAGGCAAATGAATCAAATTACAACCAGCTCAATTTGTTGCTTAAAAATAAAAAAGAATTCACTTAAAAATGGTCCAAATTGGCATCATCAAGGGGGCGAAAAGTGTCTATATTTATAGTCAAAATAAGAGTTAATGAAGTCAAGGTATTTGGTCAACTCTTCCCTTATAAATTCAACCATTTTAATGATGTAGGCTCCTCCTATTTACGTCTCTTTACAGTATAAATGGGGGTTTTCAGTTGTAAACTTCATCATTCAATTTTTCAAATAAAAACAATTTTTTTTATTAAGTTTGAGAGTGATTGTCTTCTTAATTTAACTGTTCGTTTGTAATATCATTCTGTCAACATTTAGTAGCCTTAGTGTGTAATATCTAATCCACTATATTAG
This sequence comes from Pugionium dolabratum, assembly GCA_018901945.1. Lineage (NCBI taxonomy): Eukaryota > Viridiplantae > Streptophyta > Magnoliopsida > Brassicales > Brassicaceae > Pugionium > Pugionium dolabratum. The sequence goes on along the minus strand of JAEVFF010001350.1, from coordinate 66,255 downwards.
GTAAATCAGTAATCTTTCCGCAGCTACTGTGTGACCCTTCAATCCACAACCTTTGAACAGATTGAATTTCAATTCATTCTGTTGCAAAGCCTATCTCAACATCCAGAAGTGTATTCCTTGGGAGGTTCGCATCATTTCGTATTAGAGCACACTTCTTATCGGTTATCCCTATTCCTAATCTCTCTAACTCTCCATTTCCATCTGCTTAGATTTCATCAGCTTGTGTATTGATTTGCATAAGTTGATTAATCGAAAAAAACCTATCCAGATAATTGCATTATTGTTTTTATCCAATATTACCTCAGTTTATACATCAAAATCGATCCCAGCCCATTGCATTTCACTTGAGAAAATAACACACTCGCAACTCTTCGCCTTCCATCAAATTTTTTTTTCAGAACAAGTACTTTTAACACATTTGTTAAGTGTATTTGTAGCTATGTCAGGAGGAAATCTCAGACGCACCAAACTTATTAATGGAAGCTCTAGTAGCAGAAATGAAGAAAGCACTACAAATAGAGCTAGAAGCCATTCATTTGCGGCTTGATGATGTTCAGAACAATAGTAACACTGAAGAAGTTCCAAGGAGAACTAGGAATCCCTTTAGACATGGCCATAATGAAGAAACAAAAGCCTACTATAGCCGTGGCAGTGAAGGGAGTAGTAGAACTCAAAGGAGGCATAAGTGTGTAAGGGAAGAAAGGGGTTAGCCTAATGACACCTTAGGAGGTGTTAAACTTAAGATACCATCATTCTATGCCAAAAATAATCCAGACAGTTACCTGGAATGGGAGAAGAAGATCGAGCTGGTGTTTGATTGTCAACACTATTCAGAGCTCAACAAGGTCCACGTAGCTGCTACTGAGTTTTATAAGTATGAACTCAGGTGGTGAGATCAACTGGTGACTTCTAAAAGACGTAATGGTGAGTATCTAGTAGAAACATGGGCTGAGATGAAATCTATAATGAGGAAAAGGTTTGTGTCGAGCCACTACCACCGCAAACTTCACCAAATGCTAAGGAGACTTGATACAAGCCTTGATTCAAGGATGTATGCGCGTGGGCTGTTTGGAGAAGTTTAGGTGAGAAACTCGACCTTAGACTTCTTGGATAGGGGTTTTTGGGTTGGTATTCGATGGAAAGGTGAAGTGAACCACACGAGGGGTGATGAACCTCGTGATAAATCACAAACTTAGAGCTAGGAGGGCTGGTCTCAACTAGATTCTAAGCGCACAAGATTCTTGGGAGAAAACTTGTTGGGGAAAAAGTTCTATCTTTATTAATATCAAAAAGGTTGTCGAACTACAATGCTGGAAGGAGCCTTATTAATATGCTCGACAGCTTGACCTTCTAGGGTCGACTCAAATAAAGAAAAGGAAAGTTTACAAAAGTGCACAAATGGAAAAGATACAAAAGTGTATAACCGAAAAAGGACCTATTCCTAAAATGTTCTTGACTCAAAAATGTAAAGCATCTAGATCCTACCCTGCAAAACAGAAAGAGGCATATATTCGAATTGAAACTTACCTTAACTTACCTCACGGCCAAGAAATGGAAGGTGGCCGTCCTTGTGGCATGCACGCGCCTTGCTCCTAGTCTTCGACTTGGAGTAGGGTTAAGAATCTTTGGGCCCTGACCTCTCTTGCCACTAAAGCCCAAGTCTCTGATGTCCCTTGTGTTGTTGAGAAGCCATTGGACTCTACTTTGCACTTCTGGCCCATTGTCCTTAGTCGATCTTCCTCTAGGAGCTTGTCGACCCATAAGCTGAATTTGTGGAAGAGTGCCCTTGATCTGCTTCTTGTCATTGCTCCTTGAGGTACCACTGGTGTAGATACTTCCTCTAGGTGCATGTCCTGGAGCTGGTAGCTCATTTGGTCCGAGTCCTCTTGTGTAGAAGTGGAAATGCGCGTGTACCTGGCTGGATCGGCTGTACCGGCAGGATTGTGCGAGGTACTGGCCGGAATGCCTTCAGGACCAGCCAAGTTGATCCCAGAGTTGGCGGCATCACCAGAGGGACCGGCGGTGTCATCCACGTCGCCACCAAGTGTGCCGGAAGCTTGGGCCTCTCCGCCGGCAATGCTGGTTGCTCTGGTCCTTGTGGTTGAGGGTTTGGCGGTACTGCTTGGGCCGGCAGGCATGCCAGATGGGCCGGCTGTCTCGNATGAACCAGAAGGAGAGTACGGTGACATTGAGTACCCTAATGTGGGGGAAGTGCTGGTCACTAGACGTATCCTCAGTGCAATGGTGGATCCTTCAGAGACCATCCAAAGGGAGAACATCTTCCACAGCCGTTGCACCATCAAAGGAAAGGAATGTAACCTCATCATAGATGGTGGTTCTTGCACTAACGTTGCTAGTGCGTATATGGTTGATAAGCTAGGTCTAGAGAGGACACGGCATCCTCGACCATATAGACTGAGATGGCTTGATGACAAAGTAGAGCTCAAGATTCATGAGCAAGTCACTGTGCCATTCAGTGTGGGCAAGTACCAAGACCAGGTCGTGTGCGACGTGGTGCCCATGCAAGCCGGCCATCTTCTGCTAGGAAGACCATGGCAGTTTGACAAAGAGACCAGGCATGATGGCAGAACCAATCTCTACACCTTCGTGCATGACAAGAGAAAGGTCAGCCTAGCTCCTCTAACACCTGCCCAAGTACATGAGCTACAACTCCAAATGAGTAAGGAAAAGAAACTTGTCAAGTCTAACTTTCTTATTCAACCTAGTCATGTCCGGAGAGCTTTAGCCTCAAAGGACTTAATGTTACTAATGGTTTTCAAGGAAGTGTTGAGTATAGAACAGGGACAGGTAGAGCTACCTCATGAAGTAGCAACACTTCTCAACAAATTCCAGGATGTATTTCCAGAGGAGATACCAGCAGGCTTGCCTCCTTTACGTGGCATAGAACATCAGATTGATCTAGTGCCCGGAGCAGCCCTGCCCAACCGGCCAGCATACCGGATGAGTCCAGAGGAGTCCAAGGAGCTTGAGAAGCAAGTCAAGGAGCTCCTGGAGAAAGGATATGTTCGAGAGAGCCTCAGTTCATGTGCTGTACCAGTGCTACTAGTGCCCAAGAAGGATGGAACTTGGCGCATGTGCGTGGACTGCCGAGCAATCAACAATATCACAGTCAAGTATAGGCACCCAATACCACGACTGGATGACATGCTAGATGAGCTGAGTGGAGCCACGGTCTTCTCCAAGATAGACCTCAAAAGTGGATAACACCAGGTAAGAATGAAGGAAGGTGATGAGTGGAAGACTGCTTTCAAGACAAAGCAAGGGCTCTACGAGTGGACAGTCATGCCATTTGGCTTGACTAATGCCCAAGCACCTTCATGCGCCTTATGAACCAAGTTCTTAGGGCGTACATCAGTAAGTTTGTAGTGGTTTACTTTGATGATATATTAGTTTATAGTAAGTGCCTACGGGAACACTTCACACATCTTGAGATGGTACTTAAAACCCTTCGACAAGAAGAGCTTTATGCCAATCTCAAGAAGTGCACCTTTTGTACTGATAAGCTTGTCTTTTTAGGTTTGTTGTGAGTTCACAGGGCCTACAGGTTGATGAGGAGAAGATTCGAGCCATACAAGAATGGCCAACACCAGGAAACATCAGCCAAGTAAGGAGCTTCCATGGACTGGCCAGCTTCTATAGGAGATTCGTGCCCAACTTCAGCAGTATTGCCTCACCATTGACGGCAGTAGTGAAGAAGAACGTGGGATTCAGCTGGGGAGAAGCTCAAGAGAAGGCATTCCAGGACTTGAAGGACAGCCTTACACATGCACCAGTGCTAATCCTGCCCGACTTCAACAAGACGTTTGAAGTGGAGTGTGATGCCTCTGGAATAGGCATAGGAGCAGTGCTAACCCAAGGAGGGAGACCAGTGGCAAACTTCAGTGAGAAGCTAGGTGGTGCCTCACTGAACTACCCCACTTATGACAAGGAGCTTTATGCCCTTGTCCGAGCAGTGGAGACTTGGCAGCATTACTTGCTATCCAAGGAGTTTTGTGATCCACACTGATCATGAGACTCTCAAACACCTCAGAGGGCAAACCAATCTCAAGAGGAGACATGCCAGGTGGATGGAGTTCATAGAGACTTTCCCGTACATCATCAAGTACAAGAAGGGCAAAGACAATGTGGTAGCCGATGCACTATCAAGGAGGTTTGCCTTGATATCAGCCATGGAGGCAAAGGTCCTAGGATTCGAGCACATCAAGGATCTATACAAGGATGATCCTGACCTTGCTGAGAGCTACAAGGAGTGTAGCACAGGGGGTCATGGAAAATTCTACATCCATGAGGGATTCTTGTTCCGAGAAAGGAGGCTGTGCATACCACAAGGATCATTAAGGGAGCTTATCATCCGAGAAGCTCATGGAGGAGGACTCATGGGCCACTTTGGTGTCGACAAGAATCTAGCAGTGGTCAAGGAGCACTTCTACTGGCCACACATCAAGAGGACAGTAGAAGCACATTGTGCAAGATGCATTACTTGCAAGAAGGCAAAGTCCCGAGGGCAACCTCACGGGTTGTATCTCCCACTGCCCATACCAACACATCCATGGGTGGACATCTCGATGGATTTTGTTCTAGGTCTGCCCAAGATCAACCACAAAGATGCAATCTTTGTAGTGTGGACAGATTCTCCAAGATGGCACATTTCATCCCATGTGCCAATGTCAATGATGCCACACAAACAGCTGAGCTGTTCTTCAGGGAGATAGTACGGCTTCATGGAGTGCCAAGGACAATCGTATCAGACAGGGAAACCAAGTTCCTCAGCAATTTCTGGAGGACCCTTTGGAGAAAGCTAGGCACGAAGCTACTCTTCTCTACCACCTGCCATCCTCAAACCGATGGCCAAACTGAAGTTGTCAACAAGACACTATCAACTCTTCTCAGGACTACACTAGGGAAGAACCTCAAGACTTGGGTGGAGTGCCTGCCATTCATAGAGTTCGCTAACAACCGAGCCGTGCACTCAGCAACCAAGAAGACACCATTTGAAGTGGTATACGGCTTCAACCCTCTCACCCCATTGGAGCAAACACCACTGCCACCAGCTGAGATGACCAACTTCAACGGAGCATCCAAAGCAGAGTTCATAAGGAGGTTACACCAGAAGGTAGCAGAAAACTTGGAGAAGAGGACCGGACAGTACGTGACTCATGCCAACAAGGGAAAAAAGGAGGTGATCTTTCAACCAGGCGATTGGGTGTGGCTACACCTACGGCAGGAGAGGTTCCCAAACCTAAGGAGTTCCAAGCTAGCACCCAGAGGAGATGGACCATTCAGAGTGCTCGAGAGGATCAACAACAACGCCTACCGGATCGAGCTGCCAGGTGAGTTTAATGTGTCCAATACGTTCAATGTTACTGACTTGGCCACTTTCCATGCAGATGATCCAGTTTTGAGGACAAAACCTACTGAAGAGGGAGGGAATGATGAGGACATCAGGTCGTACATCCAGCCAGGAGACCAGACTAGCCGACCAGGAAGCTTGCCCGCGACAGCAGGACCATCTGGCGCGCCTGCCGGACCAGACAGTACCGCCGGACCCTCGACCTATAGGACCAGACCGGTCAACATCGCCGGCGGAGAGGCCCAAGCTTCCGGCACACTTTGTGGGGACGTGAATGACACCGCCGGTCCCCCTGATGACACCGCCGACTCCGGGATCAACTTGGCCGGTCCTGAAGTCATTCCGGCCAGTACCACGCACAATTCAGCCGGTACAGGCCATCCAGCCGAGTACACGCACACTTCCACTTCTACACAAGAGGACTCGGACCAAATGAGCTACCAGCTCCAGGACATGCACTTAGAGGAAGTATCTACACCAGTGGTACCCCCAGGAGCAATGACAAGAAGCAGATCAAGAGCACTCTTCCACAAATTCAGCTTATGGGTCGACAAGCTTCTAGAGGAAGAGCAGCTAAGGACAATTGGCCAGAAGAGCAAATTAGAGTCCAAAGGCTTCTCAACAACACAAGGAACATCAGAGACTTGGGCTTTAGTGGCAAGAGAGGTCAGGCCCAAAGATATTTAACCCTACTCCAAGTCGAAGACTAGGAGCAAGGCGCGTGCATGCCACAAGGACGGCCACCTTCCATTTCTTGGCCATGAGGAAAGTTAAGGTAAGTTTCAATTCGAATATATGCCTCTTTCTGTTTTGCAGGGTAGGATCTAGAATATTTACTTTATTGAGTCAAAGACATTTTAGGAATAGGTCTTTTTTCGATTATACACTTTTGTATCTTTTCCTTTTGTGCACTTTTGTAAGTTTTCCTTTTCTTATTTGGGTCGACCCAAGAAGGTCAAGCTGTCGAGCATATTAATAAGGCTCCTTCCAGCATTGTAGTTCGACAACCTTTTTGATTATTAATAAAGTAGAACTTTTTCCCTACAAGTTTTCTCTCTAAGAATCTTGTGCGCATAGAACCTAGTTGAGACCAGCCCTCCTAGCTCTAAGTTTGTGATTTATCACGAGGTTCATCACCCCTCGTGTGGTTCACTTCACCCCTCCATCGTTTACCAACCAAAAAACCCCTATCCAGAAGCCTAAGGTTGAGTTTCTCACCTAATCTTCTACAAACAGCCCACGCGCATACATCCTTGAATCAAGGCTTGTATCACTTCCTCTAAGTGCATGTCCTGGAGCTGGTAGCTCATTTGGTCCGAGTCCTCTTGTGTAGAAGTGGAAGTGCGCGTGTACTCGGCTGGATCGCCTGTACCGGCTGGACTGTGCGCGGTACTGGCCGGAATGACTTCAGGACCGGCCAAGTTGATTCCGGAGTCGGCGGTGTCATCAGGGGGACCGGCGGTGTCATTCACGTCCCCACCAAGTGTGCCGGAAGCTTGGGCCTCTTCGCCGGCGATGTTGACCGGTCTGGTCCTATAGGTCGAGGGTCCGGCGGTACTGTCTGGTCCGGCAGGCGCGCCAGATGGTCCTGCTGTCTCAGGCAAGCTTCCTGGTCGGCCAGTCTGGTCTCCTGGCTGGATGTACGACCTGATGTCCTCATCATTCCCTCCCTCTTCAGTAGGTTTTGTCCTCAAATCTGATTCATCTGCATGGAAAGGAGCCAAGTCAGTGACATTAAACGTATTGGACACATTAAACTCACCTGGAAGCTCGATCCGGTAGGCGTTGTTGTTGATCCTCTCGAGCACTCTAAATGGTCCATCTCCTCTTGGTGCTAGCTTGGAACTCCTTAGGTTTGGGAACCTCTCCTGCCGTAGGTGTAGCCACACCCAATCGCCTGGTTGAAAGATCACCTCCTTTCTTCCTTTGTTGGCATGATTCACGTACTGTCCGGTCCTCTTCTCCAAGTTTTCTGCTACCTTCTGGTGTAACCTCCTTATGAACTCTGCTTTGGATGCTCCGTTGAGGTTTGTCATCTCAGCTGGTGGCAGTGGTGTTTGCTCCAATGGGGTGAGAGGGTTGAAGCCGTATACCACTTCAAATGGTGTCTTCTTGGTTGCTGAGTGCACGGCTCGGTTGTAGGCGAATTCAATGAATGGCAGGCACTCCACCCAAGTCTTTAGGTTCTTCCCTAGTGTTGTTCTGAGAAGAGTTGATAGGGTCCTGGTGACAACTTCAGTTTGGCCATCGGTTTGAGGATGGCAAGTGGTTGAGAAGAGTAGCTTCGTGCCTAGTTTTCTCCAAAGGGTCCTCCAGAAATGGCTGAGGAACTTGGTGTCCCATTCTGATACGATGGTCCTTGGCACTCCATGAAGCCGTACTATCTCCCTGAAGAACAGCTCAGCTGTTTGTGTGGCATCATTGACATTGGCACAGGGGATGAAATGTGCCATCTTGGAGAATCTGTCCACCACTACAAAGATTGCATCTTTGTGGTTGATCTTGGGCAGACCTAGAAAAAAGTCCATTGAGATGTCCACCCATGGATGTGTAGGTATGGGCAGTGGGAGATACAACCCGTGAGGTTGCACTCGGGACTTTGCCTCCTTGCAAGTGATGCATCTTGCACAATGAGCTTCTACTGTCCTCTTGATGTGTGGCCAGTAGAAGTGCTCCTTGACCACTGCTAGAGTCTTGTCGACACCAAATTGGCCCATGAGTCCTCCTCCATGAGCTTCTCGGATGATAAGCTCCCTTAGTGATCCTTGTGGTATGCACAGCCTTCTTTCTCGGAACAAAAATCCCTCATGGATGTAGAATTTGCCATGACTCCCTGTGCTACACTCCTTGTAGCTCTCAGCAAGGTCATGATCATCCTTGTATAGATCCTTGATGTGCTCGAATCCTAGGACTTTTGCCTCCATGGTTGATATCAAGGCAAACCTCCTTGATAGTGCATCGGCTACCACATTGTCTTTGCCCTTCTTGTACTTGATGTTGTACGGGAAGGTTTCTATGAACTCCATCCACCTGGCATGTCTCCTCTTGAGATTGGTTTGCCCTCTGAGGTGTTTGAGAGTCTCGTGATCAGTGTGGATCAAAAACTCCTTGGACAGCAAGTAATGCTGCCAAGTCTCCAATGCTCGGACAAGGGCATAGAGCTCCTTGTCATAAGTGGGGTAGTTCAGTGAGCCACCACCTAGCTTCTCACTGAAGTATGCCACTGGTCTCCCTCCTTGAGTTAGCACTGCTCCTATGCCTATTCCAGAGGCATCACACTCCACTTCAAACGTCTTGTTGAAGTCGGGCAGGACTAGCACTGGTGCATGTGTAAGGTTGTCCTTCAAGGCCTTGAATGCCTTCTCCTGAGCTTCTCCCCAGCTGAATCACACGTTCTTCTTCACTACTGCCGTCAGTGGTGAGGCAATACTGCTGAAGTTGGGCACGAATCTCCTATAGAAGCTGGCCAGTCCGTGGAAGCTCCTTACTTGGCTGATGTTTCCTTGTGTTGGCCATTCTTGTATGGCTCGAATCTTCTCTTCATCAACCTGTAGGCCCTGTGAACTCACAACAAAACCTAAAAAGACAAGCTTATAAGTACAAAAGGTGCACTTCTTGAGATTGGCATAAAGCTCTTCTTGTCGAAGGGTTTTAAGTACCATCTCAAGATGTGTGAGGTGTTCCCGTAGGCACTTACTATAAACAAAAATGTCATCAAAGTAAACTACTACGAACTTACTGATGTACGCCCTAAGAACTTGGTTCATAAGGCGCATGAAGGTGCTTGGGGCATTAGTCAAGCCAAATGGCATGACTGCCCACTCGTAGAGTCCTTGCTTTGTCTTGAAAGCAGTTTTCCACTCATCACCCTCCTTCATTCTTACCTGGTGGTATCCACTTTTGAGGTCTATCTTGGAGAAGACCGTGGCTCCACTCAGCTCATCTAGCATGTCATCCAGTCGTGGTTTTGGATGCCTATACTTGACTGTGATGTTGTTGATTGCTCGGCAGTCCACGCACATGCGCCAAGTCCCATCCTTCTTGGGCACTAGTAGCACTGGTACAGCACATGGACTGAGGCTCTCTCAAACATATCCTTTCTCCAGGAGCTCCTTGACTTGCTTCTCAAGTTCCTTGGACTCCTCTGGACTCATCCGGTAGGCTGGCCGGTTGGGCAGGGCTGCTCCGGGAACTAGATCAATCTGGTGTTCTATGCCACGTAAAGGAGGCAAGCCTGCTGGTATCTCCTCTGGAAATACATCCTGGAATATGTTGAGGAGTGTTGCTACTTCATGAGGTAGCTCTACCTGTCCCTGTTCTATACTCAACACTTCCTTGAAAACCATTAGTAACATTAAGTCCTTCGAGGATAAAGCTCTCCGGACATGACTAGGTTGAATAAGAAAGTTAGACTTGACAAGTTTCTTTTCCTTACTCATTTGGAGTTGTAGCTCATGTACTTGGGCAGGTGTAAGAGGAGCTAGGCCGACCTTTCTCTTGTCATGCACGAAGGTGTAGAGATTGGTTCTGCCATCATGCCTGGTCTCTTTGTCAAACTGCCATGGTCTTCCTAGCAGTAGATGGCCAGCTTGCATGGGCACCACGTCGCACACGACCTGGTCTTGGTACTTGCCCACACTGAATGGCACAGTGACTTGCTCATGAATCTTGAGCTCCACTTTGTCATTGAGCCATCTCAGTCTATATGGTCGAGGATGCCTTGTCTTCTCTAGACCTAGCTTATCAACCATATATGCACTAGCAACGTTAGTGCACGAACCACCATCTATGATGAGGTTACATACCTTGCCCTTGATGGTGCAACGGCTGTGGAAGATGTTCTCCCTTTGGATGGTCTCTGAAGGATCCACCATTGCACTGAGGATACGTTTAGTGACCAGCACTTCCCCCACATCAGGGTACTCAATGTCACCGTACTCTCCTTCTGGTTCATTGTCCTCTTCATCTTGGGACTCATATTCTGCTGCCTCCGTAATCAGCATGACTCGGTTGTTTGGGCACTCCCTTGAGATGTGTCCACGTCCCCTGCACTTGAAACAAGTTATGTCACGTGATCTTTGAGGGTTAGAAGACTTACAAGGCTCTCTCTGGTCACGGGTGGGTTCAGGAGGCTTGCTCTTGAACCTTGACTCGATCTCTACGCTTTTGCCTTTGTCCACTGTCTTAAGCATGTTGCTTGGTGCCCAAGGTGTCTTAGGCTTGCTGCGGATGTCTTGGCTCTTACGTTTGATGTGCTGTTCAGCTTGCACAGATAGGTGGAACAAGTCCTTGAAGTCGTCGTAGATTTGCCTTTCCACCTTGCAGCTGATCCTTTCTTGGAGTCCATCCAAGAATTGTGCCATCAATGCTTCTTCATCATCATTGAGCTCCAATCTGTTCCTTAGCTTCTCGAACTCTTCATAGTATTCCTCTACTGATCTGGTACCCTGCTTAAGAGTACGAAAACGACGTTGCAAATCTCTATGAAAGTAAGGTGGAACAAACCTTTGTCGCATGAGGTCTTTCATGTCGACCCATGAGTCTACGGGTCTCATTCTCTTCCTCCTTCTGTCAGATACCTCACGATCCCACCAGATGAGGGCATTGTCCGTGAGTTGTGCTACTGCCATTGAGACTCTCCTAGGTCCTGGTTGGTTGTAGTGATCAAAGATATGATCCATTCGCTTCTCCCAATCTAGGTAAGCCTCGGGGTCTACTTTTCCTGCAAAAGTTGGAGAAGTTAGTTTAACATCAGGATGAATTACCCGGTTATAGGTGTGTTCATCTCCATCCTCATGACGTCTAGGAGGCATTCTTGGTCTCTGGTGAAGACCATATGGCTCAAAGCCATCATCTTCTGCCTCTGGTTGCCGTGGAGGTCCTCTCGGCCTATGGTGATAGTTATGAGGTTGCGTGTCCTCATCTCCATCTGGCTGGGGTTCCTCCTGTTCGTGCCGTGTCCTAAGGTACTCAGGACCCTCAGGACGGTCTTGCTCAGCTCTCACGTGCCTTATGGCCTGGAATCTTACTGGTCTCTCCACGCGCTCCAACCTCTCGCCTATGGATGCGAGTTGTGTTTGGAGTGTGGTGAACATGGCCATCATGGCTTCAGCTGCGTCTCTATTCTCTTCTCCCATGTGTGCTACAAAGAAAGAAGACAATTAGGGTGCTCCTAAATTATTAGGAGAGTTTTCTTTTTATATGTGGTTTGAAAAAATGCAAAAAGGAAAAATTCTAAAGAAAGGAAATTCGAAAAAAAAGGAAACTTCCTAGACAACTTGTGCTAGCTGTCCAATTCGAATTCTTTTAGTATCTTTTCTATTTTCTTTTTCTTTTCTTTTTAATTAAACTTAAAAATAAAGGAAATATGACTAAAACAAAAAGGAAAACGTGAATGATAATGCAAAGTGAACCTAAACCCTAGTGATACACGTAGGAGGCTAGATGCACTCGGTTTGGAGTTTGATGTTGTTTTTTTTGATTTTTCTTGAATACGACTTAAACTAATGCAAGAACTAGAAATAAGACAAGCAAAAGGATAGAAACAACCTGGTTTAGGAGCTTTAAGCTCTGATACCAAAATGATACAAGCCTTGATTCAAGGATGTATGCGCGTGGGCTGTTTGTAGAAGATTAGGTGAGAAACTCAACCTTAGGCTTCTGGATAGGGGTTTTCTGGTTGGTAAACGATGGAAGGGTGAAGTGAACCACACGAGGGGTGATGAACCTCGTGATAAATCACAAACTTAGAGCTAGGAGGGCTGGTCTCAACTAGGTTCTAAGCGCACAAGTCTCTCTTGAGAGAAAGCTCGTAGGGAAAAAGTTCTACTTTATTAATAATCAAAAAGGTTGTCGAACTACAATGCTGGAAGGAGCCTTATTAATATGCTCGACAGCTTGACCTTCTAGGGTCGACTCAAATAAAGAAAAAGGAAAGTTTACAAAAGTGCACAAAAGGAAAAGATACAAAAGTGCATAACCGAAAAAGGACCTATTCCTAAAATGTTCTTGACTCAAAAATGTAAAGCAACTAGATCCTACCCTGCAAAACAGAAAGAGGCATATATTCGAATGTAAACTTACCTTAACTCACCTCACGGCCAAGAAATGGAAGGTGGCCGTCCTTGTGGCATGCACGCGCCTTGCTCCTAGTCTTCGACTTGGAGTAGGGTTACAAATCTCTGGGCCTTGACCTCTCTTGCCACTAAAGCCCAAGTCTCTGATGTCCCTTGTGTTGTTGAGAAGCTATTGGACTCTTCCTTGTATTTTTGGCCCATTGTCCTTAGTCGATCTTCTTCTAGAAGCTTGTTGACCCATAGGCTGAATTTGTGGAAGAGCGCCCTTGATCTGCTTCTTGTCATTGCTCCTGGAGGTACCACTGGTGTAGATACTTCCTCTAAGTGCATGTCCTGGAGCTGGTAGCTCATTTGGTCCGAGTCCTCTTGTGTAGAAGTGGAAGTGTGCGTGTACTCGGCTGGATGGCCTGTACCGGCTGGATTGTGCGCGGTACTGGCCGGAATGACTTCAGGACCGGCCAAGTTGATCCCGGAGTCGGCGGTGTCATCAGGGGGACCGGCGGTGTCATTCACGTCCCCACCAAGTGTGCCGGAAGCTTGGGCCTCTCCGCCGGCGATGTTGACCGGTCTGGTCCTATAGGTCGAGGGTCCGGCGGTACTGTCTGGTCCGGCAGGCGCACCGGATGGTCCTGCTGTCTCGGGCAAGCTTCCTGGTCGGCCAGTCTGGTCTCCTGGCTGGATGTACGACCTGATGTCCTCATCGGACAGGGACACCAAATTCCTCAGCCACTTCTGGAGGACTCTCTGGAGGAAACAAGGCACGAAGCTGCTCTTCTCTACCACCTGCCATCCTCAAACCGATGGCCAAACTGAAGTAGTCAACCGGACCTTGTCGACTCTTCTCAGGACTACACTAGGGAAGAACCTCAAGACTTGGGTGGAGTGTCTGCCATTCATAGAGTTTGCATACAACCGAGCCGTGCACTCAGCAACCAAGAAGACCCCTTTTAAATTAGTCTACGGCTTCAACCCCCTAACACCTTTGGAGCAAACACCACTACCACCAGCAGAGATGACCAACTTCAACGGAGCATCCAAGGCGGAGTTCATAAAGAAGATACACCAGAAGGTAGCAAAAAATTTGGAGAAGAGGACCGGGCAGTACGTGACTCATGCCAACAAGGGAAGAAAGGAGGTGATTTTTCAACCAGGCGATTAGGTGTGGCTACACCTACGGCAGGAGAGGTTCCCTAACCTAAGGAGTTCCAAGCTGGCCCCAATAGGAGATGGACCATTCAGAATACTGGAGAGGATCAACAACAACGCCTACCGGATCGAGCTTCCAGGTGAGTTTAATGTGTCTAACACATTCAACGTAACTGATTTAGCCCCTTTCCATGCATATGAACTAGTTTTGAGGTCAAAACCTACTGAAGGGGGAGGGGATGATGGGGACATCAGATCGCATGACTGGCCAGGAGACCAGACTGGCCGACCAGGGAGCTTGCCCGAGATAGCCGGGCCATTTGGCGCGTCTACCGGCCCAAGCGGTACCGCCGGGCCTTCGACCAGCCGGGCCGGACCGACCAACATTTCCGGTGATGAGGCCCAAAACTCCAGCCCAACTGGCGGTGACGTGGATGACACCGCCGGCCCAATTGGTGATACCGCCGGCTCCGGGATCAACTTGGCCGGCTCCGATGACAATTCGGCCAGTACCTCGCACAGTCCAGCCGGTACATCCGATCCAGCCGATTGCACCACCATTTCAACATCTACACAAAGAGACTCGAACCAGATAAGCTACCAGCTTCAAGACATGCATCTAGATGAAGTTTCTACACTGTGGTGCCACCAGGAGCAATGACAAGGAGCAGATCAAGGGCGCTCTTCCACAAGTTCAGCTTGTGGGTCGACAAGCTCCTAGAGGATGATCGACAAAGAACATTGGGCCAAGAGTGCAAAAAAGAGTCCAAAGGCTTCTCAACAATGCAAGGGACTTCAGAGACTTGGGCTTTAGTGGCAAGAGAGGTCAGGGCCCAAAGATTCATAACCCTACTCCAAGTCGAAGACTAGGAGCAAGCCGCGTGCATGCCACAAGGTCGGCCACCTTCTATTTCTTGGCCGATAGGTAAGAAAGGTAAGTTTTCATATTATATACTTGTCTCTTTCTGTTTTGCAGGGTTGGATTTAGAATGTTTACATTTTGAGTCAAAGACAATTTAGGTAGAAGTCCTTTTTCGGTTATTCACTTTTGTAATTTTTCCATTTGTGCATTTTTGTAAGTTTTTTATTTTTCTTTGAGTCGATCCTAGAAGGTCAAGCTGTCGAGCATATTAATAAGGATCCTTCCAGCATTGTAGTTCGACAACCTTTTTCTGATATTAATAAAGATCGAATTTTTTTCCTCCAAGTTTTCTCTCAAGAGCTTGTGTGCTTAGAACCTAGTCGAGACCAGCCCTCCTAGCTTCTAAGTTTGTGATGTATCACGAGGTTCATCACCCCTCGTGAGGTTCACTTCACCCTTCCATCCATTACCAAACAGAAAACCCCCATCTAGAAGCCTAAGGTCGAGTTTCGCACCTAATCTTCTCCACACAGCCCACGCGCGTGCAGCCTTGAATCGAGGTTTGTATCAATAGGTGGACCATGCATCAATCAAGACAAGTTCATTTGGCCTCGAAGAAATTGTTTTAAAGGTGAGATGAGGTGGTTCAATTAAGCACAAGGGTTCTCTAAAGAGACATGAAACTTTCACAAAACACTAAGAAACAAAAGCAATAAAGCATATAAGGCAAGACTTCCATCTACCCATACCCTAGTATTTGAACTCTTATTTGAAACCCAAATCAATCCCATTTTAAAAGACCTCTACCCTTTCAAGGCAATCCTTAGCCTATACTCGTCCTTTTCTTACTTTGAACTTCTATTTTAGTCACTTGGGGAAACAATCAAATTAGGACACAAATTACTCTATCTTTTTTAGCTCTTTTCATTTTTTTCTCCTGAATGATCTAGTCATTTTCTTTTCTTAAACACTTAAAGGAATTTACTTTTAACACTTAGAACTAACGTTTACAAATTTCTGAACTGATTCTTATGCCCCTTATGCACAATTCCCAAATATTTCCTTTGAGGGTTTCTCTCATTTCTTTTCCCTTATGTTCTTTTCATCTCATAACCCAAAAAACCTAAATTATACAACTCAAATCCTATCATATGATAAGATTATGGTGTGAAACTAGCATCTACATGAAATTCCTAGCCCTTTCGTTCTCAAAACTCAACATGTTTTGCAAATTAAGCATTCAAAAAAGGCCTCAAAAAGTGTTCACAACAAGAGTAATGTTAAGGAAATGTTTGGTTTTGGGAGTTATGTAACCATCCCAAAGAGGGGGATCGGGCATTTGAGTTAACAAAAGGCGGTAAAAGGATTAAAGAAAACCCAAATGTCTATGTTTGTAGCCATGAACAAGTTCTAGAAAAGATGCAAAGCAATAAGTTCAATTCCAAATCAAGTGTAAGTTCATGGAGTTAGGTTCAAATCAAACACATTTTAAGACAAGATGATCTACGAAGTTTGTTGGGGTAAAATGCAAAATTTCTCAAGCTTTGAAATGGTGCAAGCAACATAGTACTTTTAGAAAGGGTTCCAATCCTAGACCTAAGTTTAACTTGACAAGCTAGTCTAATCATTGGTGCTTATGTAAATGAAAATGAAATCCTATTTGCTTCTACACTCAATCATAACTCATTAAATGTAAATGCAACTAGATGTTTATGGATTTTGAATTTTTTAAATTTTTTCTATTTTTGTGTGTTTTTCTAATGCATAATTATATGCTCAATGTAGATGATATAAATGATATTTTTAGTGTCCTCTCCCCTCGACTTATCTCTCACTATCTCGGTGAGAAAATAAATACGAAGAAGAGATTAAAATACAAAATATATATAAAACTAGATGCAAGTGCGAGTGATCGATACCTCTTTGTTGGCGGGAATAGTTTTTGGATAGTAGAGTACACATTATTGGGGATGCGATCCCCTGGTAAGATCGGCCGACCGGCTGTTTTCTGAGTTTTCAAAAGATTGAGCATGTTTTCGATCACAAAAACTCCAGGAAGTGGCCAATTCTGGCCCGCCATGTGTTCGACAGTCGTGATCGGCCAACGAGCTGATCTCACAAACTCCAATAGGTAATCTCTCATGCAATCGGCCAACCGGCCGATCGCGAAACTCCTAGGAGGTTTGCCGATTTCACCCTCTTGTGTGATCGGCCAATCAGCCGATCGTACAACTTCTAGGAGATTAGCCCCATCCTCCTCCCAACGCGGCCGCAGGCCTGGCAGTGGTACGTGCTTTGTCTTACCTCCTTTTTATCCTCCTGTTTGTAACTTGATATTTTAGGCTTGAGGTGTGGATCACTTGGTAGTGATCTCACCTCCGATTTTTATACTTCGAGCTCACCAAAATTGTCATTCTCACTAGACTTATCATTGCTAACATCTTCCTTTCCCAAGATTTCTTCATCTTGGGTCAACACCAATGATTCTTTGTTCATATCCACCAAATATCCATAGGTATCTATAAAGAACACCTTGCCTTCAATGGTGGGTTTCTTGCTTGTGCCAATGATGCTGAACTTGAGAGTTGCGGATCCCAATTCGAGGTTAACCGTACCTTCCTTCACATTGAAAACAGCTCCAGCAGTAGTTAAGAATGGTCTTCCCAATATTATTGGGTCGGTTGGGTCCTCATCTATCTCAAGCACAACAAAATCCATGGAGATTATGGAATTGCCAACTTTAATCGGTAGGTTTTCCAACACCCCAATAGGAAACCTCTTATACTTATCTTAAAAAACCAAAGAGATGCAAGCTTTCTTGAAGTTTGCTATCCCTAGTATTTTATAAACCATCAAAGGCGTTAACTCACACTATCTCCAAGATCCACCAAACATTTACCAAAGAAGAAAGGTTCTAAGGTACAAGGAATAGTGAAACTACTTGAATCTTGAAGCTTTTGTGGTGTAGAGTTTTGGAGTATTGCACTACACTTGTGATTGACCATTGCGATTCCCTCCTCGAGAATCCTTTTCTTTTCCATCTTATCGTACTTGAACTTTTTCATCAATGGATGATCATTCAGCCAGTTTGAGAGTGGCTTTGTGATTGAGCATTTCAGGCTCTTGAGCTTCTTGTAGTGTTTTTTGAGGATTTTCTCCTTAAACCTCTCAGGAAATGGAAGTTTTGGTGTATATGGTGGTGGTGGATCATATGGCGTTCTCTCCTCCTCAATCACTTCCTGAACTTTTGGAGGGACCTTTTCAGCTTCCACCAAATATGGTCAGCCTTCTTGCTTTTGTTTCATTCGACAGCTCACCTTCGTTTTCTTGCCCCTTTGATTCGAATTCCTCCGGTTCCTCCCTAGATGAGAGTTCCTATTCACTCCTTAGAATGATGGCATGACAATACTCCTAGTGGTTAACATCCGGCTTGACTTGTAGTTTCCCCTTGGGTGCTGACGAAGTGGAGGCCATTTCTACTACTTGGTTATCTAATGCCTTCAAGTTAGATGATAGATGTTCGTACTTGGCATTGAGTTCCCAAAAAGCGCCATCAACCTTGCTGTTACTTTCAGCGACTTTTTTTTCAATTCCACGACTCCTTTTGCTTGCCCTTCCAAAATTTTCTGCAAAAGAGTTTTCATCTCATCATTTTGGGCGGGTTATGGTGTAGGAGGCACCTAGAGTTGAAGGGGTTGTTGATGTTTGTTGTATTGCGTTTTTGGTTGAAGTCTCTGAGATTTAAACTTAGGCCTCGCTACATACCCTTGGTGAAATCCTTGACCTTGAGGCTTGTAAAGGGGTTATCTTTGATCTTGTGGCTTGTAGGGAGGGGGTATGCTTAATCTTGTGGGTTCTCCATGTTAGCGCCTTGTTAGAAAAAGTTGGGGTGATTGCAAAAGTCGTGGTTGTACCCTCTTTTGGTAACCGGGTTGCCCTCCAATGTAGTAAATTTACTCTTGACTTTCTTGGACCATGGTTTTTCTTTCTTGGTACCCATTATACCCATCAAACATAGTTAACTGCTTGTTGGAAAACTTCCAGTACCTTATCCAACTTCTCATTGAGGGCTTTTATTTCCCTCCTATCCTCATCTTCATAGCTTCTACTTCCTCGCGAATACCGGTCATAGTCCTCTCCATAATTACCATTGCTCTATTCCAAATTCTCGACAAGGAACATCCTTCTCTCAGTTTCTTGCCCAAGAAAATTCCCTTTTGATGTAAAATTTCGTATGAAGCCTTACAAAGGAGAAGAGACTGGCTTTGATAAGAGTTGGTGGTCACTCTCTCTCGGTACGACCAAGAGGGATAAGGTAGAGGATCTAACAAGCAGGCGGTCGCTCTCTCTCATGGGATCAAGATAGGGGCAGTGTTGGGGAAGTGAAGTGCACAACAAAGAGGATGAAAACTCTTTGATATAACCCGTGAGGTTCAAGTAAGGAGGCAGTGACTCTCACTTGATTGAACTCGTAAAAAGGGTTCTTTCTTTGAAAGAAAATACTCTCTTTATTAATAACAAAAATGTGGGTAAATTACAATGCTATAGGGAAACCTTATATAATGGTTATTCAGTTTCACTTGATGGCTGAAATAAATGGAAAAACGACAACAAGAAAACACAAACAAAATGGAAATCGCAAAAATACATAAAAAAGGAAAAATGCATAAACTAGAAAAGGAAAATCTAAATTGTGTGTGGCATCATGTTGGACCTTTGTTATAGAGCCATTTGATCCGACATGCATATAATAAATGGAACATACCTTAGCCTTACTTGCATCTGGCTGTGTATGAGCACTAAGTGTTGATTCCGTGTGCATTTGGTTCATGGCGTGTCTTGGGTCTTGGACTTGGGCTCTAAACTCTTCTAAATCTTCACTTGATGCCTCATGCTCTTGTTCTTGAAACTCTTCTAGTTGCCTTGCTCTATCTTGAAGCTCTAGGTCTATGGGCGTTGCTCCAGCCTTTCCTTGTTGATTGGAGCCATCTCGGATCTTTGTCTGATCTAATCCTGAAAAATGAGTTGGGGCAGTTCATTTGCAAGTAAAGCTAAAAGATTTACCTAGATTAAGATGATTATTTTCATGGCCAATTGGTTGAAGGTTTGGGCAAGATCATCGGATGACCGATGTATCGCAGCCAGCGTGCCATCTAAGCAGGTGGTGCTGGTTCTGGCAGGGGTCTTGATGAGGGCACCAGATAAAATGGCCAGCCAGAAGGACCTGACGAAGAAGATGGCCGACCAGAAGACCTACTTGACACGACCGGCTCGATTGGCAACATGGCCGGTTCAAGCGGCGAGATGGCCAGCACGAGAAACACCCTAGAAGACTCGGATAAGCAGACCAGCTAGTTTTAGGATATGGATTTAAAAGAGAATTCATCCCCAGTGGTGTCACTAGAAGTAATGACCAGAAACAGAACTCGAGCATTCTACCACAAGTTCAGCTTGTTCGTGGTAGGACTTCTAGAAGTCCAAGGCAATTCAACCACGGGCCAAGAGTGCAACAAGCAAGCCGAGGGCCTACCACTTCACCAAGTTGCTCCAGAAACATGGGCTCTCATGGAAAAGGAGGTCAAGACCCAAACGTATGTAAACCTACTTCAAATGCAAGATTAGGAGCTAGGCGCGTGCCTACCACAAAGTTGGCCACTTTCTATTTCTTGTCCGAAAGGTAAGAAGGTAAGTTTACATTTCTATATATTGCCTTTTGTGTTTTGCAGAGTAGGATTTAGTATTTTTCCTTTTGTTGAGTCAAGAACATTAAGTAGTTTAATTTTCGGTTGTTTCCATTTGTTGTAATTTTCCTTTGTGCACTTTTGTATCTTTTCCTTTTTTCTTTGTGGATCGACCCTAGAAAGTCAAGGCTGCTGAGCATATTAAGAAGGCTTCTTCAGAATTGTAGTTCGATAACTTTTTTGCCCCATATTAATAAAGATACAAATTTCTTCCAAAGTGTCTTTGCACACAAAGTTCTTTTGTTAGCTCTAAACCTAGTTGATATCAGTACTCCTAGAGTTAGAGTTGTTATTTATCATGAGGCCTCTCACACCTCATGTGGTTCACTTAACCCACCACCCCAAACACACGTCTAAAACTTTCCTAAGAAACCTAAAGCCGAGTTTCTCGCCTAAGCTTTTTGCACCTGGTCTGAGAGCATCACACCTACGATCCCAAGCTTGTATCATTTTTGATATTAGAGCTTAAGCTCCTAAAACCTAGGTTGTCTCTATCCTTTCTTAAGCTTCTGCTTGATTTTGTGCATTAGTCTAGTTAGTCTCATTCAAAAAAAGAAAGAATTAAACCGATTGGCACCTAACCTCACCTACGCGCATCGCTACGGTCTAGGGTTGATTTCATTGCATCATAAGTTGTTTTTTCATTTTGCTATATTGTGTTTCCATTACCATTAAGCTAGAACAGAAAAATAAAAAAAGAAAACTAGCAAAAAGAATATAGAAAATCGCCTAGGATCTTAGAAGATTCTCCTTTAATTCACTTTCCTTTTTTTCAACACTTCCCTTTTTGCATTGTTTCCTTTTTCCTATTTACCTTTTCTTAGTCGATTTTATTGACTATAAAAACTAACTCCTAGAATAAATCTTGGAGCAACTCACCCTTTCATTCTTGTAGTACACGATGGCAGAGAATGGAAGTGAATATGCAACTGAAGCCATAATGGCTATGTTCACCACGCTACAAACTCAACTCACCTCTATTGGAGAGAGACTTGAACATGTGTAGCAGCCCATAAGGTTCCAAACCATAAGGAACGTGAGGGCTGCCAATGACCATGGCCACACCGAAGCCTTCAACGGTCCTAGACTACGGCCAGAGCAGGAAGGTCCCCACCCGGATGAAGAGGAAGGCCACCGGCCTCACGGCTACAATCCTAGACCGAGAGGACCCCCACGGCAGCCAGAGGAGGAAGATGATGGCTACCAGCCATACGGCCACCACCAAAGGCCAAGAATACCTCCAAGGCATCAAGAAGATGGAGAGGACTACGTGTATAACTGGGTAACTCGTCAAGATGTTAAGCTAACTCCTCCAAGTTTTGCAAGAAAAGTAGACCGAAGGCCTATCGAGATTGGGAGCAAAGGATGGATCATATCTTTGATCATTACAACCAGCCAGGACCAAGGAGAATCTTCATGGTAGTAGCTCAACTAACGGATAATGCTCTCATATGGTGTGATCGTGAGATCTCTGACCGGAGGAAGAAGAGACTAAGGCCCATTGATACAAGCCTTGATTCAAGGATGTATGCGCGTGGGCTGTTTGTAGAAGATTAGGTGAGAAACTCAACCTTAGGCTTCTGGATAGGGGTTTTCTGGTTGGTAAACGATGGAAGGGTGAAGTGAACCACACGAGGGGTGATGAACCTCGTGATAAATCACAAACTTAGAGCTAGGAGGGCTGGTCTCAACTAGGTTCTAAGCGCACAAGATTCTTAGAGAGAAAACTTGTAGGGAAAAAGTTCTACTTTATTAATAATCAAAAAGGTTGTCGAACTACAATGCTGGAAGGAGCCTTATTAATATGCTCGACAGCTTGACCTTCTAGGGTCGACACAAATAAAGAAAAAGGAAAGTTTACAAAAGTGCACAAAAGGAAAAGATACAAAAGTGCATAACCGAAAAAGGACCTATTCCTAAAATGTTCTTGACTCAAAAATGTAAAGCAACTAGATCCTACCCTGCAAAACAGAAAGAGGCATATATTCGAATGTAAACTTACCTTAACTCACCTCACGGCCAAGAAATGGAAGGTGGCCGTCCTTGTGGCATGCACGCGCCTTGCTCCTAGTCTTCGACTTGGAGTAGGGTTAAAATCTTTGGGCCCTGACCTCTCTTGCCACTAAAGCCCAAGTCTCTGATGTTCCTTGTGTTGTTGAGAAGCCTTTGGACTCTAATTTGCTCTTCTGGCCCATTGTCCTTAGCTGCTCTTCCTCTAGAAGCTTGTCGACCCATAAGCTGAATTTGTGGAAGAGTGCTCTTGATCTGCTTCTTGTCATTGCTCCTGGAGGTACCACTGGTGTAGATACTTCCTCTAAGTGCATGTCCTGGAGCTGGTAGCTCATTTGGTCCGAGTCCTCTTGTGTAGAAGTGGAAGTGTGCGTGTACTCGGCTGGATGGCCTGTACCGGCTGGATTGTGCGCGGTACTGGCCGGAATGACTTCAGGACCGGCCAAGTTGATCCCGGAGTCGGCGGTGTCATCAGGAGGACCGACGGTGTCATTCACGTCCCCACCAAGTGTGCCGCAAGCTTGGGCCTCTCCGCCGGCGATGTTGACCAGTCTGGTCCTATAGGTCGAAGGTCCGGCGGTACTGTCTGGTCCGGCAGGCGCGCCAGATGGTCCTGCTGTCTCGGGCAAGCTTCCTGGTCGGCCAGTCTGGTCTCCTGGCTGGAAGTACGACCTGATGTCCTCATCACTACTGTTTTTGGACTTGGCCATTCCTTAATAGCTTTGACCTTCTCCTCATCAACCTTAATACCATCTGCACTTATAACAAAGCCTAGAAACACAATGTTATCTGTACAAAAGTGCATTTCTTAAGATTGGCATATAGTTTTTCTTTTCTAAGAACACTTAGAACCGATGTCAAATGACTAGCATGCTCTTCTAGATTCTTGCTGTAGATTAAGATGTCATCAAAGTATACTACAACAAAGACTCCTATGAATGCTCTAAGAACATGATTCATCAACCTCATGAAAGTACTAGGTGCATTTGTTAACCCAAATGGCATGACTAATCATTCATATAATCCATGCTTAGTTTTAAATGCAGTTTTCCATTCATCCCCTTCTTTCATGCGTATTTGATGGTACCCACTCTTAAGATCTATCTTAGAAAAGATTCTGGAACCATGCAACTCATCAAGCATGTCATCTAACCTAGGGATTGGATGGCGATACTTTACCGTAATGTTGTTGATTGCTCTACAATCAACACACATGCGCCAGCTGCCATCTTTCTTTGGCACAAGTACAACTGGCACAGCACAAGGACTCATGCTCTCCCTGATGTAGCCATTCTCCATTAGCTCATTAACTTGCCTTTGCAGCTCCTTAGTCTCAACGGGGTTGGTTCTATAAGCTGGTCTATTTGGTAGTGAGGCTCCAGGTACAAAATTAATCTGATGTTCAATGCCTCTGATGGGTGGTAGCCCCTTTGGATTGTCTTCTGGAAATACATCTTCATAATCCTGCAAAATAGAAGTCACTTCACTCGGTAATACCGGTGCAATGTTAATTAAGCTCATGAGAGCTTCCTTATAGATAAACAAAAGAACAGGTTGTTGTGATAAGAGAGCCTTCTTAACTCCACCAGTTCTCACAAAGAAACTTGAGTGCTTCTTGTTCTTGTTCTCACAGCCTCTGTCACTTTTGGTGCTTATGGTTTCTTTTGAAGTTCCAGCTGTTTTCCTTTGCTCCAACACGAGCTGATCTTGGTACACCTCCTGTGGTGTCATAGGAACAAATGTGATCTTCTTACCTTTGTGTTCAAACGAGTGTTGGTTGGTGTAACCATCATGAATGACCTTTCGATCAAATTGCCATGGTCTTCCAAGCAGAATGTGCCCAGCCTCCATTGGTAAAACATCACAAAGGATCTCATCTTGGTATTTTCCAATGGTTATAGGTACCTTGACTTGGCTGCTTACCTTCATTTCGCCACACTCATTAAGCCATTGCAGCTTATACGGCTTTGGGTGTTTGAACACTTCCAGACCTAACTTGTTTACCATAGTTTCACTAGCCACATTAGTGCAGCTGCCTCTATCAATAATGATGCTGCAAACCTTTCCTTGGACGTGGCATCTTGAGTGAAACAGGTTCTCTCTTTGCTCATGTTCTTTGGTTTTGTTTTGTACGCTTAGGGTTCTTCTTGTTGAAAGAATATTGAGATTATAGAGGAGAAATGTGAAGAATTGAATCTGAAAACTCAAAGAGAAGTATGAGAAAATGACTTAGACTTATGGAGAAGAATCTCCTAAGAGTATATTCATACATTGAGTCTTTACAGCCCTTTTATAGAGGATTTACAATGTGAACACAAAAGAAAACGAATTTCAAACTTGTGGATGAGTTTGAATAGAGGAGGAGCCTGTCAACAACCAATGAGAAGAGAGGAGACAGCAGGCATGACTGTTTGGTGTGGTTACCAAGACTGTGTGCAGAAGGCATGACTGTTTGGTGTGGTTACCAAGACTGTGTGCAGNTTTGAGGTATTCAATAAAACTAAACCCTCCATTGATCATTTACGTGTATTTGGGTGTGTGTGCTTTGTGTATGTTCCAGGTGATCTAAGAAACAAGTTGGAGGCAAAGAGCATCAAGTGTATGTTCTTTGGATATTCCACAACACAAAAGGGTTATAAGTGCTATGATCCGAGCAACAACAGGACATATGTGTCTAGAGATGTCAAGTTCATAGAAGAACAAAGCTATTATGATCAGAAAGATTTGGAAGGATTGAAGGATCTCTCAAGGTCACCTTCTGATTTGGCTACGAGTTTGAGGTTTCTCTTGAATCATTTGGGAAATGATCTGCCAAAGGATTCAAGACACGAAGAAACAAGACCCTTAAGTAGTTCACAAGATACCCAAGAGAATGAACAAGGGGTGGTAACTCAAGAACCAACTCCAATCCAAGAAGAAGCTATGGCCCAAAATCAAGAATAAGACGACTTGGAAGTGGGTATAGAGGAACCTATTCACCAAATGGAAGAGGAAACGGTTGTAGAGGAGGCTGCACCACCTGTTCAGCATTTAAGGAGGAGTACGAGACTTAGGAACACTAGGGTATTCTACAACAACCAGGCCGTGGCTCATCCCATACAAGCTGTTTGTTCCCTTGACCTCTGCCATCTAGTCATCAAGCATTCCTTGCAAAGATTGAACAAAGTCAGATTCCAAGGACTTATGAAGAAGCTGAGAGCAAGAAAGAATGGTTAGATGCAGTAAGAGATGAGAAGGGAGCTATGGAAAGGAATCATACATGGAATATACAAGAACTTCCCAAAGGCAAGAAGGCTGTGAGTTCCAAGTGGGTGTTCACCATCAAGTATAAGAGCAATGGGGACATAGAAAGGTACAAGGCACGTGTAGTTGCTAGAGGTTTCACTCAGACGTATGGAGAGGACTATACTGATACATTTGCACCGGTGGCTAAGCTACACACTGTAAGGGTTGTTCTTTCACTAGCTACGAATCTGACTTGGGGCTTATGGCAAATGGATGTCAAGAACGCATTCCTACAAGGAGAACTTGAAGAGGAAGTGTATATGACTCCACCACCAGGCCCTGAAGATTTTTGCAAAGAGGGACAGGTTCTAAGACTTAGGAAGGCAATATATGGGTTGAAGCAGTCACCAAGGGCCTGGTATCACAAATTAAGCTCCACACTTACTGATAATGGGTTTAGGTAATCCCATTCAGATCATACTTTGTTCACTCGTCAAAACTCCAAAGGAATCGTGGCGGTCTTGGTTTATGTGGATGACCTTATCATCACAGGAGATGATAAGGAAGGAATTCAGTCCACAAAGGCCTTCTTAAACAGATCATTTGACATCAAGGATCTTGGAGAAGTTGAAGTACTTCTTGGGTATTGAAGTGTGTCGGTCTCAAGAAGGGCTCTTTCTATCCCAAAGAAAGTATGCTCTTGATCTGTTGACAGACACGGGAAAGCTTGGGGCTAAAACAGCCAAAACTCCTCTTGAAGATGGCTACAAGGTCAACGGAAAGGGGGAGAA
Organism: Pugionium dolabratum; assembly: GCA_018901945.1. NCBI lineage: Eukaryota > Viridiplantae > Streptophyta > Magnoliopsida > Brassicales > Brassicaceae > Pugionium > Pugionium dolabratum. Next base: position 40,033 of record JAEVFF010001350.1, on the reverse strand, counting down.
AGCTGATGAGTTATTTAAGGATGTTTCTCAGTATAGGAGACTAGTTTGGAAGCTGATCTACCTCACCCTCACACGACCAGACTTGTGTTTTGCTGTGAATCAAGTAAGTCAACATATGCAAAAGCCTACTGTATATCATTGGAGCATGGTAGAAAGGATCCTTAGATACATCAAAGGATCTACTGGTCAAGGTATATGGATGGGCAAGAATGGGAACACTGAGATTGTCGGGTATTGTGATGCGGATTGGGCTGGTGATAGGGTGGATAGGAAATCAACCACTGGGTATTGCACGTTCGTTGGTGGGAACTTAGTCACTTGGAAGACTAAGAAGCAGAAGGTGGTATCATGTTCTAGTGCTGAAGCAGAATATAGGGCTATGAGGAAGCTGACAAATGAAGTAACTTGGCTCAAAGCACTCTTGAAAGATTTTGGTATTGCACAACCAGGGCCAATTACCTTCCATTGTGATAATCAGGCAGCCATTCACATAGCTTCAAACTCAGTGTTTCACGAGAGGACAAAGCACATAGAGATCGACTGCCATAAGGTTAGGGAGAAAGTTCAAGATGGAACCATTCTGCCATGTTATACAAGGAGTGAAGACCAACTAGCTGACATCTTCACAAAGGCAGCAAGTCTCAAAGTTTGCAAGAACATCTTTAGCAACTTGGGCTTGTTGATTTATCACACCCATGATCAAAGGTCTCCTAATCCAAGAGCAACACACTCTTTTTCCCTTATTAAGGTTTTGTCCCAAGTGGTTTTCCTTAATAAGGTTTTTAATGAGGTGTTGCCTTGGGTTCCCAAGCTTAAGACTTTGGGGTGATTCCAAAGTCTTTAGCTTGAGGGGGAGTATTGACATAGGAAAATCAAATAAGACCTATCTTGACCTACAAGGCAAGTGTGAGCACGAAAATTCTGTTTGAATAACAAGGGAAATGAAAAAGGATGGGTTATTATTAACCACATGGTTGAAATGGTTAAATAGCTATCTTGGGAGAAGAATCAAGGTGGAAAAGTCATGCCCATGCTGCACACAGTCTTGGCAACCACACCAAACAGTCATGCCCATGCTGCACACAGTCTGGGCAACCACACCAAACAGTCATGCCCATGCTGTCTCCTCTCTTCTCATTGGTTGTTGACAGGCTCCTCCTCTATTCAAACTCATCCAAAAGTTTGAATTCGTTTTCTTTTGTGTTCACATTGTAAATCCTCTATAAAAGGGCTGTAAAGACTCAATGTATAATATACTCTTAGGAGATTCTTCTCCATAATTCTAAGTCATTTCTCATTTTCTCATACTTCTCTTTGAGTTTTCAGATTCAATTCTTCACATTTCTCCTCTATAATCTCAATATTCTTACACTCAATGTCACCATACTCCTCTTCTGGTTCATAGTCCTCTTCATCTTGGGACTCATATTCTCCAGCCTCCGTAATCAACATGACCCGGTTGTTTGGGCACTCCCTTGAGATGTGTCCATGACCCCTACACTTGAAACAAGTGATGTCATGTGATCTTTGAGCGTTAGAAGACTTACCAGGCTCTCTCTGGTCATGGGTGGGTTCAGGAGGCTTGCTCTTGAACCTTGACTCGATCTCTATGCTGTTGCCTTTGTCTACGGGCTTGGGCATGTTGCTTGGTGCCCAAAGTGTCTTAGGCTTGCTGCGGATGTCTTGGCTCTTACGTTTGATGTGCTGCTCAGCTTGGACAAATAGGTGGAACAAGTCTTTGAAGTCATTGTAGATTTGCCTTTCCACCTTGCAGCTGATCCTTTCTTGGAGTCCATCCAAGAATTGTGCCATCAATGCTTCTTCATCATCATTGAGCTCCAATCTGTTCCTTAGCTTCTCGAACTCTTCATAGTACTCCTCTACTGATCTGGTACCCTGCTTAAGAGTACGAAAACGTCGTTGCAAATCCCTATGAAAGTAAGGTGGAACATACCTTTGTCGCATGAGGTCTTTCATGTCGACCCATGAGTCTACGGGCCTCATTCTCTTCCTCCTTCTGTCAGATACCTCACGATCCCACCAGATGAGGGCATTGTCCGTGAGTTGTGCTACTGCCATTGAGACTCTCCTAGGTCCTGGTTGGTTGTAATGATCAAAGATATGATCCATTCTTCTTTCCCAATCTAGGTAAGCCTCGGGGTCTACTTTTCCTGCAAAACTTGGAGGAGTTAGCTTAACATCAGGATGAGTTACCCGGTTATAGGCGTGTTTATCTCCATCCTCATGATGTCTAGGAGGCATTCTTGGTCTCTGGTGAAGACCATATGGCTCAAAGCCATCATCTTCTGCCTCTGGTTGCCGTGGAGTTCCTCTCGGCCTATGGTGATAGTTATGAGGTTGCGTGTCCTCATCTCCATCTGGCTGGGGTTCCTCCTGTTTGTGCCGTGTCCTAAGGTACTCAGGACCCTCAGGACGATCTGGCTCAGCTCTCACGTGCCTTATGGCCTGGAATCTTACTGGTCTCTCCACGCGCTCCAATCTCTCGCCTATGGATGCGAGTTGTGTTTGGAGTGTGGTGAACATGGCCATCATGGCCTCGGCTGCATCTCTATTTTCTTCTCCTATTGCGTAATACAAGGAAGAAAACAAGTTATGCTACTCCTAAATTGTTAGGAGGGTTCTCTTTTTATAAGGGATTCGAAAAAATGCAAAAAGGAAAATCCTAAGGAATGGAAAATTCGAATAAAAGGAAAAAGGAAACTTTCTTGACAACTATTGCTAGCTGTCCAATTCGAAATCTTTTGGTATTTTTTCCTATTTTCTTTTCTTTTCTTTTTCTTTTCTTTTTAATCTAACTTAAAAATAATGGAAATATGAATTAAACAAAAAGGAAAACGTGAATGGCAATGCAAAAGTGAATCCAAACCCTAGTGATACACGTAGAAGGCTAGATGCACTCGGTTTGGAGTTTGATGTTATTTTTTTTATTTTTTCTTGAATGCGACTTAAACTAATGCAAGAACTAAAAACAAAACAAGCAAAAGGATAGAAACAACCTGGTTTAGTAGCTTTAAGCTCTGATACCAAAATGATCCAAGCCTTGATTCAAGGATGTATGCGCGTGGGCTGTTTGGAGAAGTTTAGGTGAGAAACTCGACCTTAGACTTCTTGGATAGGGGTTTTGGGTTGGTATTCGATGGAAAGGTGAAGTGAACCACACGAGGGGTGATGAACCTCGTGATAAATCACAAACTTAGAGCTAGGAGGGGTGGTCTCAACTAGATTCTAAGCGCACAAGATTCTTGAGAGAAAACTTGTTGGGGAAAAAGTTCTATCTTTATTAATATCAAAAGGTTGTCGAACTACAATGCTGGAAGGAGCCTTATTAATATGCTCGACAGCTTGACCTTCTAGGGTCGACTCAAAGAAAGAAAAGGAAACTTTACAAAAGTGCACAAATGGAAAATATACAAAAGTGCATAACCGAAAAAGACCTATTCCTAAAATGTCTTTGACTCAAAAANCCGCCGGCGATGTTGACCGGTCTGGTCTTATAGGTCGAAGGTCCGGCGGTACTGTCTGGTCCGGCAGGCGCGCCAGATGGTCCTGCTGTCTCGGGCAAGCTTCCTGGTCGGCCAGTCTGGTCACCTGGCTGGATGTACGACCTGATGTCCTCATCACCCATAGACTTATGGGTCGACATGAAAGACCTCATGAGGCAAATGTTTGTACCTCCTTACTTTCATAGAGATTTGCAACGATGTTTTCGTATTATAAGCAGGGCACAAGGTCAGTAGAGGAGTACTATCAAGAGTTTGAGAGGCTAAGGAACAGGCTGGAGCTCAATGACGACGAGGACGACTTCAACGACCTTTTTCACCTCTCTATCTAGGCTGAACAGCACATCAAACGTAAGGGCCAAGACCTATGCAATAGGCCTAAGACACCTTGGGCACCAAGCAATGGCTGCAGCAAGCCAATGGACAAAGGAAAATGCCTTGAGATCGAGTCAAGATTCAAGAGCAAGGCCCCTGAACAAACTCGTGACCAACAAGAGCCAAGTATCTCTTTTAACCCTCAAAGATCATGTGGCATCACTTGTTTCAAGTGTAGAGAGCGTGGCCATATTTTTAGGGAGTGCCCAAACAACCAAGTCATGTTGATCACGAAGGCTGGAGAGTATGAGTCTTAGGATGAAGAAGAGATGGAACTAGAAGGAGAGTATGGTGATATAGAGTATCCAGATGTGGGAGAAGTGTTGGTGACATGGCGCATCTTAAGTGCAATGGTCGACCCATCTGAGACCATTCAAACAGAGAACATTTTCCACAGCCGATGCACCATCAAGGGAAAGGTATGTAACCTCATCATAGATGGTGGATCTTGTACTAACGTTGCAAGTGCGTACATGGTTGATAAGCTAGGTCTTGAGAAGAATAAGCACCCCCGGCCATACCGGCTATGATTGCTAGGCGACAAGGTTGAGCTCAAGATCCATGAGTGAGTGATGGTACCATTCAGTGTGGGCCATTACCAAGACCAAGTCATTTGTGATGTGGTATTAATGCAAGCCGACCACCTTCTTTTAGGACGGCCATGGCAATTTGATCAGGAAACGAAGCATGATGGCATGACCAACTTGTACATGTTTGTACATGACAAAAGGAAAGTCAGCCTGACCCCTTTTACTCCTGCCCAGGTACATGAGCTCCAACTGCAAATAAGTAAAGAGAAGAGCTTAATTAAATCCAACTTTCTTATCCAACCAATTCTTGTCCGAAGAGCTTTAGTCTCTAAGGACTTGATGCTTTTAATAGTCTTTAAGGAGGGTTTGAGTGCATGGAAAGAAGAGGTAGAGGTGCCTCCTGAAGTGGCTGACCTACTTAACCGGTTCTAGGATGTGTTTCCTGAGGAAATACCAGCCGACCTGCCTCCATTACACGGAAATGAGCATCACATTGATCTCGTTCCCAGAGAAGCCTTGCCCAACCGGCCAGCATACCGAAAGAGTGCAGAGGAATCAAAGGACCTTGAGAGACAAGTTAAGGAGTTCCTGGAGAAAGGGTATGTGTAAGAGAGTCTCAGCCTATGTGCCATACCAGTGTTGTTGGTTCCAAAGAAAAATGGAACATGTGAGTGGACTGCTGGGCAATCAACAATATCATGGTCAAGTACCGGCACCCCATACCCTGGTTGTACGAAATGCTAGATGAGCTAAGTGGAACCACGATTTTCTCAAAAATAGACCTCAAAAGTGGGTACCACTAGGTCAGAATGAAGGAGGGCGATGAATGGAAGACTGCCTTCAAAACAAAGCAAGGGCTATACGAGTGGACAATCATGCCATTTGGCTTTAGCAATGCTCCAAGCACCTTCATGTGCCTTATGAACCAAGTTCTTAGGGCGTACATCAGTAAGTTTGTTGTTGTTATTATTTTGACGACATTCTAGTTTACAGTAAGTGTCTCAAAAACCATATTTCACATCTTGAGATGGTGTTAAGAACCCTTCGACAAGAAGAGCTCTACGTCAGTGATACAAGCCTTGATTCAAGGATGTATGCGCGTGGGCTGTTTGGAGAAGTTTAGGTGAGAAACTCGACCTTAGACTTCTTGGATAGGGGTTTTTGGTTGGTATTCGATGGAAAGGTGAAGTGAACCACACGAGGGGTGATGAACCTCGTGATAAATCACAAACTTAGAGCTAGGAGGGCTGGTCTCAACTAGATTCTAAGCGCACAAGATTCTTGAGAGAAAACTTGTTGGGGAAAAAGTTCTATCTTTATTAATATCAAAAAGGTTGTCGAACTACAATGCTGGAAGGAGCCTTATTAATATGCTCGACAGCTTGACCTTCTAGGGTCGACTCAAATAAAGAAAAGGAAAGTTTACAAAAGTGCACAAAAGGAAAAGATACAAAAGTGTATAACCGAAAAAGGACCTATTCCTAAAATGTTCTTGACTCAAAAATGTAAAGCAACTAGATCCTACCCTGCAAAACAGAAAGAGGCATATATTCGAATGTAAACTTACCTTAACTCACCTCACGGCCAAGAAATGGAAGGTGGCCGTCCTTGTGGCATGCACGCGCCTTGCTCCTAGTCTTCGACTTGGAGTAGGGTTAAATATCTTTGGGCCCTGACCTCTCTTGCCACTAAAGCCCAAGTCTCTGATGTTCCTTGTGTTGTTGAGAAGCCTTTGGACTCTAATTTGCTCTTCTGGCCCATTGTCCTTAGCTGCTCTTCCTCTAGAAGCTTGTCGACCCATAAGCCGAATTTGTGGAAGAGTGCTCTTGATCTGCTTCTTGTCATTGCTCCTGGAGGTACCACTGGTGTAGATACTTCCTCTAAGTGCATGTCCTGTAGCTGGTAGCTCATTTGGTCCGAGTCCTCTTGTGTAGAAGTGGAAGTGCGCGTGTACTCGGCTGGATCGGCTGTACCGGCTGGATTGTGCGTGGTACTGGCCGGAATGACTTCAGGACTGGCCAAGTTGATCCCGGAGTCGGCGGTGTCATCAGGGGGACCGGCGGTGTCATTCACGTCCCCACCAAGTGTGCCGAAAGCTTGGGCCTCTCCGCCGGCGATGTTGACCGGTCTGGTCCTATAGGTCGAGGGTCCGGCGGTACTGTCTGGTCCGGCAGGCGCGCCAGATGGTCCTGCTGTCTCGGGCAAGCTTCCTGGTTGGCCAGTCTGGTCTCCTGGCTGGATGTACGACCTGATGTCCTCATCATTCCCTCCCTCTTCAGTAGGTTTTGTCCTCAAAACTGGATCATCTGCATGGAAAGGGGCCAAGTCAGTAACATGGAACGTATTGGACACATTAAACTCACCTGGAAGCTCGATCCGGTAGGCGTTGTTGTTGATCCTCTCGAGCACTCTGAATGGTCCATCTCCTCTTGTTGCTAGCTTGGAACTCCTTAGGTTTGGGAACCTCTCCTGCCGTAGGTGTAGCCACACCCAATCGCCTGGTTGAAAGATCACCTCCTTTCTCCCCTTGTTGGCATGAGTCACGTACTGTCCGGTCCTCTTCTCCAAGTTTTCTGCTACCTTCTGGTGTAATCTCCTTATGAACTCTGCCTTGGATGCTTCGTTGAGGTTGGTCATCTCAGCTGGTGGTAGTGGTGTTTGCTCCAATGGGGGTGAGAGGGTTGAAGCCGTATACCACTTCAAATGGTGTCTTCTTGGTTGCTGAGTGCACGGCTCGGTTGTAGGCGAACTCTATGAATGGCAGGCACTCCACCCAAGTCTTTAGGTTCTTCCCTAGTGTAGTTCTGAGAAGAGTTGATAGTGTCTTGTTGACAACTTCAGTTTGGCCATCGGTTTGAGGATGGCAGGTGGTAGAGAAGAGTAGCTTCATGCCTAGCTTTCTCCAAAGGGTCCTCCAGAAGTGGCTGAGGAACTTGGTGTCCCTGTCTGATACGATGGTCCTTGGCACTCCATGAAGCCGTACTATCTCCCTGAAGAACAACTCAGCTGTTTGAGTGGCATCATTGACATTGGCACATGGAATGAAGTGTGCCATCTTGGAGAATCTGTCCACCACTACAAAGATTGCATCTTTGTGGTTGATCTTGGACAGACCTAGAACAAAGTCCATTGAGATGTCCACCCATGGATGTGTAGGTATGGGCAGTGGGAGATACAACCCGTGAGGTTGCACTCGGGACTTTGCCTTCTTGCAAGTGATGCATTTTGCACAATGAGCTTCTACTGTCCTCTTGATGTGTGGCCAGTAGAAGTGCTCCTTGACCACTGCTAGAGTCTTGTCGACACAAAAGTGGCCCATGAGTCCTCCTCCATGAGCTTCTCGGATGATAAGCTCCCTTAATGATCCTTGTGGTATGCACAGCCTTCTTTCTCGGAAGAAGAATCCCTCATGGATGTAGAACTTGCCATTACTCCCTGTGCCACACTCCTTGTAGCTCTCAGCAAAGTCAGGATCATCCTTGTATAGGTCTTTGATGTGCTCGAATCCTAGGACATTTGCCTCCATGGTTGATATCAAGGCAAACCTCCTTGATAGTGCATCGGCTACCACATTGTCTTTGCCCTTCTTGTACTTGATGATGTACGGGAAGGGTTCTATGAACTCCATCCACCTGGCATGTCTCCTCTTGAGATTGGTTTGCCCTCTGAGGTGTTTGAGAGTCTCGTGGTCAGTGTGGATCACAAACTCCTTGGACAGCAAGTAATGCTGCCAAGTCTCCAATGCTCGGACAAGGGCATAGAGCTCCTTGTCATAAGTGGGGTATTTCAGTGAGGCACCACCTAGCTTCTCACTGAAGTATGCCACTGGTCTCCCTCCTTGGGTTAGCACTGCTCCTATGCCTATTCCAGATGCATCACACTCCACTTCAAACGTCTTGTTGAAGTCGGGAAGGACTAGCACTGGTGCGTGTGTAAGGCTGTCCTTCAAGGCCTGGAATGCCTTCTCTTGAGCTTCTCCCCAGCTGAATCCCACGTTCTTCTTCACTACTGCCGTCAGTGGTGAGGCAATACTGCTGAAGTTGGGCACGAATCTCCTATAGAAGGTGGCCAGTCCGTGGAAGCTCCTTACTTGGCTGATGTTTCCTGGTGTTGGCCATTCTTGTATGGCTCGAATCTTCTCCTCATCAACCTGTAGGCCCTGTGAACTCACAAAAAAACCTAAAAAGACAAGCTTATCAGTACAAAAAGTGCACTTCTTGAGATTGGCATAAAGCTCTTCTTGTCGAAGGGTTTTAAGGACCATCTCAAGATGTGTGAGGTGTTCCCGTAGGCACTTACTATAAACAAGTATGTCATCAAAGTAAACTACTACGAACTTACTGATGTACGCCCTAAGAACTTGGTTCATAAGGCGCATGAAGGTGCTTGGCGCATTAGTCAAGCCAAATGGCATGACTGTCCACTCGTAGAGCCCTTGCTTTGTCTTGAAAGCAGTCTTCCACTCATCACCTTCCTTCATTCTTACCTGGTGGTATCCACTTTTGAAGTCTATCTTGGAGAAGACCGTGGCTCCACTCAGCTCATCTAGCATGTCATCCAGTCGTGGTATTGGATGCCTATACTTGACTGTGATGTTGGTGATTGCTCGGCAGTCCACGCACATGCGCCAAGTCCCATCCTTCTTGGGCACTAGTAGCACTGGTACGGCACATGGACTTAGGCTCTCTCGAACATATCCTTTCTCCAGGAGCTCCTTGACTTGTTTCTCAAGCTCCTTGGACTCCACTGGCTCATCCGGTAGGCTGGCCGGTTGGGTAGGGCTGCTCCGGGCACTAGATCAATCTAGTGCTCTATGCCACGTAAAGGAGGCAAGCCTGCTGGTATCTCCTCTGCAAATATATCCTGGAACTTGTTGAGGAGAGTTGCTACTTCAGGAGGTAGCTCTACCTGTTCTTTTTCTACATTCAACACTTCCTTGAAAACCATTAGTAACATTAAATCCTTCAAGGCTAAAGCTCTCCGGACATGGCTTGGTTGAATAAGAAAATTAGACTTGATAAGTTTCTTTTTCTTACTCATTTGGAGTTGTAGCTCATGTACCTGGGCAGGTGTAAGAGGAGCCAAGCTGACCTTTCTTTTGTCATGCACAAAAGTGTAGAGATTTGTTCGGCCATCATGCCTGGTCTCTTTGTCAAACTGCCATGGTCTTCCTAGCAGAAGATGGCCAGCTTGCATGGGCACCACGTCGCACACGACTTGGTCTTGGTACTTGCCCACATTGAATGGCACAGTGACTTGCTCATGGATCTTGAGTTCCACTTTGTCATCCAGCCATCTCAGTCTATATGGTCGAGGATGCCTTGTCTTCTCTAGACCTAGCTTATCAACCATATATGCACTAGCAAAGTTAGTGCAAGAACCACCATCTATGATGAGGTTACATACCTTGCCCTTGATGGTGCAACGGCTGTGGAAGATGTTCTCTCTTTGGATGGTCTCTGAAGGATCCACCATTGCACTGAGGATACGTCTAGTGACCAGCACTTCCCCCACATCAGTGTACTCAATGTCACCNCTCTATTTTCTTCTGCCATTGCGTGCTACAAAGAAAGAAGACAAGTTAGGATGCTCCTAAATTATTAGGAGGGTTTTCTTTTTATAAGGATTCGAAAATTTGAAAAAAGGAAGAAAATCTGAGAATTGGAAATTCAAAAATGTGAAGATTTGAAAAAAATGAAACTTTCTTGACAACTTGTGCTAGCTGTCCAATTCGAATTCCTTTGGTATTTTTCCTATTGTCTTTTTCTTTTCTTTTTAATTTAACTTAAAAATAAAGGAAATATGACTTAAACAAAAAGGAAAACGTGAATGGTAATGCAAAAGTGAAACTAAACCCTAGTGATACACGTAGAAGGCTAGATGCACTCGGTTTGGAGTTTGATGTTATTTTTTTATTTTTCTTGAATGCGACTTAAACTAATGCAAGAACTAAAAACAAGACAAGCTAAATGATAGAAACAACCTGGTTTAGGAGCTTTAAGCTCTGATACCAAAATGATACAAGTCTTGATTCAAGGATGTATGCGCGTGGGCTGTTTGGAGAAGTTTAGGTGAGAAACTCGACCTTAGACTTCTTGGATAGGGGTTTTTGGGTTGGTATTCGATGGAAAGGTGAAGTGAACCACACGATGGGTGATGAACCTCGTGATAAATCACAAACTTAGAGCTAGGAGGGCTGGTCTCAACTAGGTTCTAAGCGCACAAGTCTCTCTTGAGAGAAAGCTCGTAGGGAAAAAGTTCTATTTTATTAATAATCAAAAAGGTTGTCGAACTACAATGCTGGAAGGAGCCTTATTAATATGCTCGACAGCTTGACCTTCTAGGGTCGACACAAATAAAGAAAAAGGAAAGTTTAAAAAAGTGCACAAAAGGAAAAGATACAAAAGTGCATAACCGAAAAAGGACCTATTCCTAAAATGTTCTTGACTCAAAAATGTAAAGCATCTAGATCCTACCCTGCAAAATAGAAAGAGGCATATATTCGAATTGAAACTTACCTTAACTTACCTCATAGCCAAGAAATGGAAGGTGGCCGTCCTTTTGGCATGCACGCGCTTTGCTCCTAGTCTTCGACTTGGAGTAGTGTTAAGAATCTTTGGGCCCTGACCTCTCTTGCAACTAAAGCCCAAGTCTCTGATGTCCCTTGTGTTGTTGAGAAGCCATTGGACTCTACTTTGCACTTCTGGCCCATTGTCCTTAATCGATCTTCCTCTAGGAGCTTGTCAACCCATAGGCTGAATTTGTGGAAGAGTGCCCTTGATCTGCTTCTTGTCATTGCTCCTTGAGGTACCACTGGTGTAGAGACTTCTTCTAGGTGCATGTCCTGGAGCTGGTAGCTCATTTGGTCCGAGTCCTCTTGTGTAGAAGTGGAAATGCGCGTGTACTCGGCTGGATCGGCTGTACCGGCTGGATTGTGCGAGGTACTGGCCGGGATGCCTTCAGGACCGGCCAAGTTGATCCCGGAGTTGGCGGCATCACCAGAGGGACCGGCGGTGTCACCCACGTCGCCACCAAGTGTGCCGGAAGCTTGGGCCTCTCCGCCGGCAGTGCTGGTTGCTCTGGTCCTTGTGGTCGAGGGTCCGGCGGTACTGCTTGGACCGGTAGGTGTGCCAGATGGTCCGGCTGTCTCGGGCAAGCTTCCTGGTCAGCCAGTCTGGTCTCCTGGCTGGATGTACGACCTGATGTCCTCATCAGCCAGTCTCAAGAAATACACCTTTTGTACCGATAAACTTGTCTTCGTAGGTTTTGTTGTAAGTTCATAGGGCCTACAAGTTGATGAAAAAAAGATCCGAGCCATACAGAAGTGGCCAACACCCGGTAACATCAGCCAAGTAAGGAGCTTTCACGGCCTGGCCAGCTTCTACCAGCGGTTCGTACCAAACTTCAGCAGTATTGCCTCCCTCTTAACAGCGGTTGTGAAGAAGAACGTGGGATTCAGCTTGGGAGAAGCCCAAGAAAAGGAGTTCCAAACCTTGAAGGACAGCCTCACTCAAGCCCCGGTGTTAGTCTTTCCTAATTTCCACAAGATCTTTGAAGTGGAGTGCGATGCTTCAGGCACTGGCATAGATGTGGTTTTGACACAAGAAGGCTGGCCAGTTGCTTACTTCAGTGAGAAGCTAGGTGGGGCCTTGCTAAATTATCCCACCTACGACAAGGAGCTCTATGCCTTAGTCCGGGCATTGGAGACTTGGCAACACTATCTATTGTCCAAGGAATTTGTGATCCACACTAATCACGGGACCCTCAAGCACCTCAGAGGGTAGACCAACCTCAAAAGGAAGCATGCTAGGTGGATGGAATACATTGAGATCTTCTCCTATATCATCAAATATAAGAAGGGCAAGGACAATGTAGTGGCCGATGCACTATCAAGGAGATATGCCTTGATATCAACTATAGAAGCAAAGATCTTAGGATTCGAGCACATCAAAGATCTTTACAAGGATGATCCGGAATTTGCTGAAAGTTACAAAAAAGTGGCAAAGGGAGTCATGGCAAGTTCTATCTTCACGATGGATTCTTGTTCAGATAAAGGAAGTTGTGCATACCTCAAAGATCACTACGGGAGCTTATCACACATGAAGCTCATGGTGGAGGTCTTATGGGCCACTTTTGCGTTGATAAGACCCTTGCTGTAGTCAAGGAGCACTTCTACTGGCCACACATCAAAAGGGCTGTAGAAGCTCACTGTGCAAGATGTGTAACTTGCAAGAAGGCTAAGTCCAGAGTACACCCTCATGGGTTGTATCTCCCTCTGCCCATACCAACACATCCATGGGCAGATATTTTGATGGATTTTGTTGTAGGTCTGCCCAAGATCAACCACAAGGAAGCCATCTTTGTAGTTCTAGATCATTTTTCCAAGATGGCCCACTTCATACCTTGTGCAAATATCAATGATGCCACACAAACGACATAATTATTTTTCAAGGAAATAGTGCGCCTTCATGGAGTACCAAGGACCATTGTGTCAGATCGAGATACCGAGTTCTTGAGACATTTCTAGAGGACTCTTTGGAGGAAGCTAGGCACTAAGCTTCTGTTCTTCACCACGTGCCACCCTCAAACCGATTACCAAACTGAGGTCGTCAACCGGATCTTGTCTACTCTTCTCAGAAAAATACTTGGGAAGAACCTCAAGATATGGGTGGAGTGCCTGCCATTCATAGAATTTGCCTACAGGGCCGTGCACGCAACCACCAAGAAGACACCTTTTGAAGTTTTCTATGGCTTCAATCCTCAAACGCCCTTGGAGCAAATCCCACTGCCACCAACTGAGATGACCAATCTTAACGGAGAGTCTAAGGCAGAATTTGTCAATAAGCTACACTAGAAGGTCATGGAAAATCTAGAGAAGAGGACCGGACAGTATGTGTCTCATGCCAACAAGGGGCGAAAGGAGATGATCTTCCAACCAGGCGATTGGGTGTGACTACACCTAAGGCAGGAGAGGTTTCTCCACCTAAGGAGTTCCAAGCTAGCCCCTAGAGGAGATGGACCATTCAGGATACTCGAAAGAATAAATAACAATGCCCACCGGCTCGAGCTTCTAGGTGAGTTTAACGTGTCTAACACATTCAAAGTAACTAATTTAGCTATGTTCCTTGCAGATGATCCAATTTTGAAGACAAAACCTACTGAAGATGGAGGAGATGATGAGGGCATCAGATCAAATGGCCAGCTTGAAAGACCTGATCAAGAAGATGACCGAACAGAAGACCTGCCTGACACGCCATCTTCAAGCAACACCCTAGAAGACTCAGACCAGCTGAACAGCCAGCTCCAAGGCATGGATCCAAAAGAGAATTCAGCCCCAATGGTGCCACCAGGAGCAATGACCAGAAGCAAAACTCGAGCCCTCTACCACAAGTTCAGCTTGTTCGTGGAAGGACTTCTAGAAGACCAAGGCAATTCAACCACGGGCCAATAGTGCAACAAGCAAGCCAAGGGCCTACCACTTCACCAAGTTGTGCGAGAGGCATGGGCTCTCGTGGAAAAGGAGGTCAAGGCCCAAAAGTATGTAAACCTACTTCAAGTGCAATATTAGGAGCTAGGCGTGTGCCTACCATAAATTTGACCACTTTTTATTTCTTGGCCGAAAGGTAAGAAGGTAAGTTTTACATTTCTATATATTGCTTTTTCTGTTTTGTAGGGTAGGATTTAGTATTTTTTCTTTTTGTTGATTCAAGAACATTAAGTAGTTTACTTTTCAGTTGTTTCCATTTGTTGTAATTTTCCTTTGTGCACTTTTGTATCTCTTCCTTTTTTGTTTGTGGGTCGACCCTAGAAGGTCAAGGCTACTGAGCATATTAATAAGGCTCCTTCAGCATTGTAGTTCGATAACTTTTTTGCCCCATATTAATAAAGATACGAATTTTCTTCCAAAGAGTCGTTGCACACAAAGTTCTCTTGTTAGCTCAAAACCTAGTTGAGATCCGTACTCCTAAAGTTAGAGTTGTGATTTATCACGAGACCTCTCATACTTCATGTGCTTCACTTCATCCCACCACCCCAAACACACGTCCAAAATTTCTCTAAGAAGCCTAAGGCCGAGTTTCTCGCCTAACCTCCTTGCACCCGGTCCGAGAGCATCACGCCCACGATCCCAAGCTTGTATCAGGGTCCGGTGGGTATCATGGCCAATTTGAACTTCTTCTTTAGTTTCTTGCTCCTGGACCACGTAGCCCACACCTCTCGTACCATGGGCGATAGGTCGGTCTGTCCATGGTCAGTACCGAGGTCCTCATATCATTCCCTCTTTCTTCAGAAAGTTTTGTCTTCAAAACTCGATCTCCTGTATCATAAGGAGAGAGTTCATCCACGTTAAAGGTGTGGGAATGTTTACCTCTTCCAGGAGTTCTAAGGGATAGACATTGTCATTGATCTTGTGTAACATCTTGAGAATTCAGCCACGTTAAAGGTGTGGGAATGTTTACCTCTTCCAGGAGTTCGAGGGGATAGATATTGTCATTCATCTTGTGTAACATCTTGAACGGCCCATCTTTTTTTGGGGCTAGCTTGGAGTCTCTCTTCTGGGAAAATATCTACAGCCTCATCTGCAACTAGATCCATTCTAATGACTCAAAATTCATTTGCTTCCGGTATCAGCCCTCTTCTTACACTCCTGGTTTTTCTTCTTTATATTTGGCCTTTGTGTGTAACTTTCGGATCATTTTTTCTCTGTTGAAGCCATCTTGGTTTACTTGTTCAACTTGCAGAATGGGCACAAGATCTACTAGAGACAAGGGGTTAAAGCCGTATACTATCTCAAAGGGGGATATTTTAGTGGCCGAGTGAGTAGCAAGATTATAGGAAAACTCTACAAAGGGTATACTATCCAGCTAAGTGTTCATATTGTTAGCAACTGTGGCCTTTAGTAGGGTTGAGAGTGGTCTATTGACCACCTCAGTTTGCCCATCCGTTTTAGAATGGCACGTTGTTGAAAACAGTAGCTTGGTGCCAAGCTTCTTCCATAGTGTCTTCCAAGAATGCTTGAGGAGCCTGGTGCCTTGGTGCTACATTGTGTTTCTAGGTATGCCACGTATAGTAGAGCCACTTCCTCGAAGAAAAGGTAAGATGTTTGGATGGCATCATGAGTCTTCTCACACGATATGAAATATTCCATCTTGGAGAACAAATCTACCACCATAAATATTGCATCCTTGTGTCGAATTTTGCGTAACCCTAGGACAAATCCATAGAAATATCTACCAAAGGGGCATAGGTATAAACCGCGAGGAAGTAATCTGGATTTTTCTTTGTAGCATGTGATGCACCGAGCAAAAAACCTCTGCCCATTTTTCTTGCGGCAAGACCAATAGAAATGATCCATCACCACGGTCAATGTCTTGTCAATACTGATGTGTCCCATTAGACCTCCTCTGTGCGTTTCACTAAGCATTAGCTCTCTCATTTATCCTTGGGGGCAAGGACAACCTCTTGCCTTTGAAAAACTAACCATCTTAGATGTAGAATGACCCATGTGCTCCTTTGCCACGCTCTTTGTAGCACTCACCAAACTCTTAATCAGTAGTAATAGAGCTCTTGATGTGCTAAAATCCTAAGACTTAGGCTTCCATTGTGCCAATCAATGCATGCCTCCGTGGTAAGGCATCATCCACTACATTCTCCTTGTCCTACTTTTATTTGATCACGTTAGAGAATGTCTCAATGAACTCCATCCAATTGGCATACCTCCTTTTGAGTGATGTTTTCCCTCTCAGATACTTTAGAATCTCATGATCAGCGTGTATGATGAACTTTTTCGAAGGAAATAATGTTGTGATGTTTCTTAAGTTCTCACCAAGGTGTATAGCTCTTTATCATAGGTCGGATAGTTGAGTGTTGCTCCATTCAACTTCTCACGAAAGAAAGCCACTGCTCTCTTTCTTTAATCCAAGACAACACCAATACCCAATCCAGACACATCACACTCCATCTCAACACTTTTTCAAAATCTAGAAATTCTAATACCGGGGCTTGGATCAACCGGTCCTTCAAGGAACTAAAGTCCTTTTCTTGGGCATTTTCTCATGTAAATGCGACATTCTTCTTGATCACAACAGTAAGGGGCGCTGCTAAGGAGCTGGAGTCTTTCATATACCTCCGATAAAAACTAGCCAATCTGTGAAAGCTTCGGAACCAATCTTTGATGGCCTTGATCTTCTCTCCATCAACTGGTAATCTCAGTTGACTCACTAAAAACTAAGAAAACAAACTTGTTGGTACAAATATGCACTTCTTAAGGTTGGCATAACTGCCTTCCTTTCGAAGTGTGCTTATTACTTGCTTTAGATGAGAAACATGTTCACCAAACTCCTACTGTAAATCAATATATCATCAAAATAGACAACAATAAATTTACTTATAAAAAACCATTAGAACCGCATAAAGGTGCTAGGAGCATTGTTTAGGTTGTAGGGCATGACTAGGCATTCATAAAATACATTGCTTGGTGTTGAAGATAGTATTCCACTCATCTCCTTCTCTAATTTGTACTTGATGATGATAGCCATTATTGAGGTTTATCTTGGGGAAGATAGTGGCTCCATTCAACTCGTCCAACATATCATCTAGCGTGGAATAGGGTGTCCGTATTTGATGGTGATGTTGCTGATGGAACGACTGTCCACACACATCCTTCATGTGCCATCTTTGTTTGGTACTAATAACGCCACAAGGGCTGAAATTCTCACAAATATACATATTTTCCATGAGGTCTTGCACTTGTTTCTCCAACTCTTTGGATTCTTGAGGGTTCATACGATAAGCCGGTTTTTCGGAAGGGCTGTTCTAGGCACAAGGTATATTTGGTGTTTTATGACTCTAACAGGGGGCAAACCAGCTGGTATTTTCTCTGCAAACTTATCCTTGTACTTCTCCGAAATTTCATTGATCTCAGCTGGTAGTTCGTCCTCTTCGAATCCTACTCTTAGACATTCTTTGTACAACATTAATAGAATAGTTCACTTTGAACTTATAGGTTTATGCATGACACTAGGTGATACAAGCCATGATAGGTGGCCGTAATGTTCTCGGACAGGTTGCAAGGAACTTAGGCGAGATACTCGGTGTTAGGTTTCTTGGAATGGATTTAGGTGAGTGTGTTGGGTGGTGGGCTGAGGTGAACCACACGAAGTATGATGGGCCTCGTGATAAATCACAATGCTTAGAGTTAGGAGTACAAGTCTCAACTAGGTCTATGCGCTAAGAGCTTTGTGAGAAGACTCTTAGAAGAAAATACTTATCTTTATTAATATGGGAAAGAGGTTGTCGAACTACAATGCTGAAAGGAGCCTTATTAATATGCTCGGCAGCTTGACATTCTAGGGTCGAGTCAAATGGAAAAGTTACAAAAGTGTATAAAGGAAGATTATAAAATGGAAACAACCAAAAAAGGCAAACTACTTAATTGTTCTTGATTCAACAAAAAGGAAAACTACTGGATTCTATCCTGCAAAACAGAAAAGACAATATATAATATGAAAACTTACGTTCTTACCTTTCGGCCAAGATATAGAAGGTGGCCGACCTTGTGGCTTGCACGCACTGATGAGGACATCATGTCGTATGTCCGGCCAGGAGACCAGACTGGCCGACCAGGAAGCTTGCCCAAGACAGCCAGGCCATTTGGCACGTCTGCTGGCCCAAGCGGTACCGCCGGACCCTCGACCAATAGGACCGGACCGATCAGCATTGCCGGCGGAGAGGCCTAAGCTTCTGGCACAATTGGTGGCGACGTGGATGACACCGCCAGTCCTATTGGTGATGCCGCCGACTCCGGGATCAACTTGGCCAGTCTAGAAGGCATTCCGGCCAGTACCTCGTACAGTCCAGCCGGTACAGCCAATCCAGCCGAGTACACAAGCATTTCAACTTCTACACAAGGACACTCGGACCAAATAAGCTACCAGCTTCAGGACATGCATCTAGAGGAATTCTCTACACCAGTAGTGCCACCAGGAGCAATGACAAGGAGCAGATCAAGAGAACTCTTCCACAAGTTCAGCTTATGGGTTGACAAGCTCCTAGAGGAAGATCGACTAACGACAATGGGCCAGAAGTGCAAAGAAGAGTCCAAAGGCTTCTCAACAATGCAAGGGACTTCAGAGACTTGGGCTTTAGTGGCAAGAGAGGTCAGAGCCCAAAGATTCCTAACCCTACTCCAAGTCAAAGACTAGGAGCAAGGCGCGTGCATGCCACAAGGACGGCCACCTTCCATTTCTTGGCCGTGAGGTAAGTAAGGTAAGTTTTCAATTCGAATATTTGCCTCTTTCTATTTTGCAGGGTAGGATCTAGAATATTTATATTTTTTGAGTCAAAGACATTTTAGGAATAGGTCCTTTTTCGGTTATGCATTTTTGTACATTTTCCATTTGTGCACTTTTGTAATCTTTCCTTTTCTTTCTTTGAGTCGACCCTAGAAGGTCAAGCTGTCGAGCATATTAATAGGGCTCCTTCCAGCATTGTAGTTCGACAACCTTTTTGATATTAATAAAGTAGAACTTTCTTCCAACAAGTTTTCTCTCTAAGAATCTTGTGCGCTTATAACCTAGTTGAGACCAGCCCTCCTAGCTCTAAGTTTGTGATTTATCACGAGGTTCATCACCCCTCGTGTGGTTCAATTCACCCTTCCATCTTTTACCAACCAGAAAACCCCCATCCAGAAGCCTAAGGTTGAGTTTCTCACCTAATCTTCTACAAACAGCCCACGCGCATCCAAACCTTGAATCGAGGCTTGTATCATTTTGGTATCAGAGCTTAAAGCTCCTAAACCAGGTTGTTTCTATCCTTTAACTTGTTTTGTTTCTTGTTCTTGCATTAGTTTAAGTTTCATTCAAGAAAATAAAAAAAAATAACATCTAAGTTCATACCGAGTGCATCTAGTTCCTACGTGCATCACTAGGTTCTAGAATCATTCTTGCATTACCATTTTCGACTTTCCTTTTTGTTAGAATCATATTTCTATTATTTTTGAGTTAAATTAAAAGAAGAAAAAAAAGAAAATAGGAAAAATACCAAAAGAATTCGAATTGGACAGCTAGCAATAGCTATCAAGAAAATTTCCATTTTTTTTCAAATCTCCATATTTTCGAATTTTCCATTTCTCAGATTTTCCTTTTTGCATTTTTCGAATCCCTTTATAAAAGAAAACCCTCCTAATAATTTAGGAGCAGCATAACTTGTCTTCTTTCTTTGTAGTACGCAATGGCAGAAGAGATTAGAGAAGCAACCGAAGCCATGATGGCCATGTTCACCACCCTCCAAACGCAACTCGCATCAATAGGTGAGAAATTGGAGCGCGTGGAGAGGCCTGTGAGATTCCACGCCATAAGGCACGTGAGAGCTGAGCAAGAGCGTGCTGAGGGTCCTGAGCACCTTAGGACACGGCACGAACAGGAGGAGCCCCAGCCAGATGGAGATGAGGACACACAACCTCATAACTATCACCATAGGCCGAGAGGACCTCCGCGGCAACCAGAGGCAGAAGATGATGGCTTCGAGCCATATGGTCTTCACCAGAGACCAAGGATGCCTCCTAGACATCATGAGGATGGAGATGAACACGCCTACAACCGGGTAGCTCCTCCTGATGTTAAGCTAACTCCTTCAAGTTTTGCAGGAAAAGTAGACCCCGAGGCTTACCTAGATTGGGAGAGAAGAATGGATCATATCTTCGATCATTACAACCAACCAAGGCCTAGGAGAGTCTCAATGGCAGTAGCACAACTCACGGACAATGCCCTCATCTGGTGGGATCGTGAGGTATCTGACCGGAGGAGGAAAAGAATGAGGCCCGTAGACTCATGGGTCAACATGAAAGACCTCATGCGACAAAGGTTTTGTTCCACCTTACTTTCATGGAGACTTACTCTTAAGCAGGGTACCAGATCAGTAGAGGAGTACTATGAAGAGTTCGAGAAGCTAAGGAACAAGCTCGAGCTCAATGATGATGAAGAAGCATTGATGACACAATTCTTGGATGGACTCCAAGAAAGAATCAACCGCAAGGTGGAAAGGCAAATCTACAATGACTTCAAAGACTTGTTCCACCTATCTGTCTAGGCTGAGTAGCACATCAAACGTAAGAGCCAAGACATCCACAGCAAGCCTAAGACGCCTTGGGCACCAAGCTATATTCCCAAGCCCGTAGACAAAGGCAAAGGTATAGAGATCGAGTCAAGGTTCAAGAGCAAGCCTCCTGAACCAACCCATGACCAGAGAGAGTCTAGTAAGTCCTCTAACCCTCAAAGATCACGTGATGTCACTTGTTTCAAGTGTAGGGGTCATGGACACATCTCAAGGGAGTGCCCAAACAACCGGTTCATGCTGATTATGGAGGCTGGAGAGTATGAGTCCCAAGATGAAGAGGACTATGAACCAGAAGGAGAATACGGTGACATTGAGTACCCTTATGGGGGAAGTGCTGGTCACTAGATGCATTCTCAGTGCAATGGTGGATCCCTCAGAGACCATCCAGAGGGAGAACATCTTCCACAGTCGTTGCACCATCAAGGGCAAGGTATGTAACCTCATCATAGATGGTGGTTCTTGCACTAACGTTGCTAGTGCATACATGGTTGATAAGCTAGGTCTAGAGAAGACAAGGCATCCTCGACCATATAGACTGAGATGGCTCGATGACAAAGTGGAGCTCAAGATCCATGAGCAAGTCAATGTGCCATTCAGTGTGGGCAAGTACCAAGACCAAGTCGTGTGCAACGTGGTTCCCATGCAAGCTGGTCATCTTCTGCTAGGAAGGCCATGGCAGTTTGACAAAGAGACCAGGCATGATGGCCGAACAAATCTCTACACCTTCGTGCATGACAAGAGAAAGGTCAGCCTAGCTCCTCTTACACCTGCCCAGGTACATTGAGCTTCAACAGCAAATGAGTAAGGAAAAGAAGCTCATTAAATCTAATTTTCTTATTCAACCAAGTCATGTCCGGAGAGCTTTAGCCTCGAAAGATCTAATGCTACTAATGGTTTTCAAAGAAGTATTGAATGTAGAAAAGGAACACGTAGAACTACCTCCTGAAGTAGCAACTCTTCTCAACAAGTTCTAGGATGTGTTCCCAGAGGAGATACCAGCAGGCTTGCCTCCTTTACGTGGCATAGAGCACCAGATCGACCTAGTGCCCAGAGCAGCCCTGCCCAACCGACCAGCCTACCGGATGAGTCCCGAGGAGTCCAAGGAGCTTGAGAAGCAAGTCAAGGAGCTCCTGGAGAAAGGATATGTTCGAGAGAGCCTTTGTCGTGCTGTACCAGTGCTACTAGTGCCCAAGAAGGATGGGACTTGGCGAATGTGCGTGGACTGCCGAGCAATCAACAAAATCACAGTCAAGTACCGGCATCCGATACCACAGCTAGATTACATGCTAGATGAACTGAGTGGAGCCACGGTCTTCTCCAAGATAGACCTCAATAGTGGATACCAGTAGGTTAGGATGAAGAAGGTGATGGGTGGAAGACTGCTTTCAAGACAAAGCAGGGGCTCTATGAGTGGACAATCATGCCATTCGGCTTGACTAATTCCCCAAGCACCTTCATGCGCCTTATGAACCAAGTTCTTAGGGCATACATCAGTAAGTTTGTTGTAGTTTATTTTGACGACATTTTAGTTTACAGTAAGTGTTTAAGAGATCACCTTACACATCTTGAGATGGTACTTAAAACCCTTCGACAAGAAGAGCTTTATGCCAATCTCAAGAAGTGCACCTTTTGTACTGATAAGCTTGTCTTTTTAGGTTTTGTTGTACGTTCACAGGGCCTACAGGTTGATGAAGAGAAGATTCGAGCCATACAAGAATGGCCAACACCAGGCAACATCAGCCAAGTAAGGAGCTTCCACGGGCTGGCCAGCTTCTATAGGAGATTCGTGCCCAACTTCAGCAGTATTGCCTCACCATTGACGGCAGTAGTGAAGAAGAACATGGGATTCAGCTGGGGAGAAGCTCAGGAGAAGGCATTCCAGGCCTTGAAGTATTGACATAGGAAAATCAAATAAGACCTATCTTGACCTACAAGGCAAGTGTGAGCACGAAAATTCAGTTTGAATAACAAAGGAAATGAAAAAGGAGGGAGGTATTATTAACCACATGGTTAAAATGGTTAAATNCAGCTCTCACGTGCCTAATGGCCTGGAATCTTACTGGTCTCTCCACGCGCTCCAACCTCTCGCCTATGGATGCGAGTTGTGTTTGGAGTGTGGTGAACATGGCCATCATGGCTTCAGCTTCGTCTCTATTCTCTTCTCCCATGTGTGCTACAAAGAAAGAAGACAATTAGGGTGCTCCTAAATTATTAGGAGAGTTTTCTTTTTATATGTGGGTTGAAAAAATGCAAAAAGGAAAAATTCTAAAGAAAGGAAATTCGAAAAAAAGGAAACTTCCTAGACAACTTGTGCTAGCTGTCCAATTCGAATTTCTTTAGTATCTTTTCTATTTTCTTTTTCTTTTCTTTTTAATTAGACTTAAAAATAAAGGAAATATGAATTAAACAAAAAGGAAAACGTGCATGCAATGCAAAAAGTGAATCTAAACCCTAGTGATACACGTAGGAGGCTAGATGCACTCGGTTTGGAGTTTGAGGTTATTTTTTTGATTTTCTTGAATGCGACTTAAACTAATGCAAGAACACAAAACAAAACAAGCAAAAGGATAGAAACAACCTGGTTTAGGAGCTTTAAGCTCTTATACCAAAATGATACAAGCCTTGATTCAAGGATGTATGCGCGTGGGCTGTTTGTAGAAGATTAGGTGAGAAACTTAACCTTAGGCTTCTGGATAGGGGTTTTCTGGTTGGTAAACGATGGAAGGGTGAAGTGAACCACACGAGGGGTGATGAACCTCGTGATAAATCACAAACTAAGAGCTAGGAGGGCTGGTCTCAACTAGATTCTAAGCGCACAAGATTCTTGAGAGAAAACTTGTTGGGAAAAAGTTCTATCTTTATTAATATCAAAAAGGTTGTCGAACTACAATGCTGGAAGGAGCCTTATTAATATGCTCGACAGCTTGACCTTCTAGGGTCGACTCAAAAAAGAAAAGGAAAGTTTACAAAAGTGCACAAAAGGAAAAGATACAAAAGTGCATAACCGAAAAAGGACCTATTCCTAAAATGTTCTTGACTCAAAAATGTAAAGCAACTAGATCCTACCCTGCAAAACAGAAAGAGGCATATATTCGAATGTAAACTTACCTTAACTCACCTCACGGCCAAGAAATGGAAGGTGGCCGTCCTTGTGGCATGCACGCGCCTTGCTCCTAGTCTTCGACTTGGAGTAGGGTTAAAAATCTTTGGGCCCTGACCTCTCTTGCCACTAAAGCCCAAGTCTCTGATGTTCCTTGTGTTGTTGAGAAGCCTTTGGACTCTAATTTGCTCTTCTGGCCCATTGTCCTTAGCTGCTCTTCCTCTAGAAGCTTGTCGACCCATAAGCTGAATTTGTGGAAGAGTGCTCTTGATCTGCTTCTTGTCATTGCTCCTGGAGGTACCACTGGTGTAGATACTTCCTCTAAGTGCATGTCCTGGAGCTGGTAGCTCATTTGGTCCGAGTCCTCTTGTGTAGAAGTGGAAGTGTGCGTGTACTTGGCTGGATGGCCTGTACCGGCTGGATTGTGCGCGGTACTGGCCGGAATGACTTCAGGACCGGCCAAGTTGATCCCGGAGTCGGCGGTGTCATCAGGGGGACCGGCGGTGTCATTCACGTCCCCACCAAGTGTGCCGGAAGCTTGGGCCTCTCCGCCGGCGATGTTGACCGGTCTGGTCCTATAGGTCGAAGGTCCGGCGGTACTGTCTGGTCCGGCAGGCGCGCCAGATGGTCCTGCTGTCTCGGGCAAGCTTCCTGGTCGGCCAGTCTGGTCTCCTGGCTGGATGTACGACCTGATGTCCTCATCATTTTCCCTCTCAGATACTTTAGAATCTCATGATCAGCGTGTATGATGAACTTTTTCGAAGGAAATAATGTTGTGATGTTTCTTAAGTTCTCACCAAGGTGTATAGCTCTTTATCATAGGTCGGATAGTTGAGTGTTGCTCCA
This sequence comes from Pugionium dolabratum, assembly GCA_018901945.1. Taxonomy (NCBI): domain Eukaryota; kingdom Viridiplantae; phylum Streptophyta; class Magnoliopsida; order Brassicales; family Brassicaceae; genus Pugionium; species Pugionium dolabratum. The sequence goes on along the minus strand of JAEVFF010001350.1, from coordinate 15,548 downwards.
TTCAACTTCTCACGAAAGAAAGCCACTGCTCTCTTTCTTTAATCCAAGACAACACCAATACCCAATCCAGACACATCACACTCCATCTCAACACTTTTTCAAAATCTAGAAATTCTAATACCGGGGCTTGGATCAACCGGTCCTTCAAGGAACTAAAGTCCTTTTCTTGGGCATTTTCTCATGTAAATGCGACATTCTTCTTGATCACAACAGTAAGGGGCGCTGCTAAGGAGCTGGAGTCTTTCATATACCTCCGATAAAAACTAGCCAATCTGTGAAAGCTTCGGAACCAATCTTTGATGGCCTTGATCTTCTCTCCATCAACTTGTAATCTCAGTTGACTCACTAAAAACTAAGAAAACAAACTTGTTGGTACAAATATGCACTTCTTAAGGTTGGCATAACTGCCTTCCTTTCGAATTGTGCTTATTACTTGCTTTAGATGAGAAACATGTTCACCAAACTCCTACTGTAAATCAATATATCATCAAAATAGACAACAATAAATTTACTTATAAAAAACCATTAGAACCGCATAAAGGTGCTAGGAGCATTGTTTAGGTTGTAGGGCATGACTAGGCATTCATAAAATACATTGCTTGGTGTTGAAGATAGTATTCCACTCATCTCCTTCTCTAATTTGTACTTGATGATGATAGCCATTATTGAGGTTTATCTTGGGGAAGATAGTGGCTCCATTCAACTCGTCCAACATATCATCTAGCGTGGAATAGGGTGTCCGTATTTGATGGTGATGTTGCTGATGGAACGACTGTCCACACACATCCTTCATGTGCCATCTTTCTTTGGTACTAATAACGCCACAAGGGCTGAAATTCTCACAAATATACATATTTTCCATGAGGTCTTGCACTTGTTTCTCCAACTCTTTGGATTCTTGAGGGTTCATACGATAAGCCGGTTTTTCGGAAGGGCTGTTCTAGGCACAAGGTATATTTGGTGTTCTATGACTCTAACAGAGGGCAAACCAGCTGGTATTTTCTCTGCAAACTTATCCTTGTACTTCTCCGAAATTTCATTGATCTCAGCTGGTAGTCCGTCCTCTTCGAATCCTACTCTTAGACATTCTTTGTACAACATTAATAGAATAGTTCACTTTGAACTTATAGGTTTATGCATGACACTAGGTGATACAAGCCATGATAGGTGGCCGTAATGTTCTCGGACAGGTTGCAAGGAACTTAGGCGAGATACTCGGTGTTAGGTTTCTTGGAATGGATTTAGGTGAGTGTGTTGGGTGGTGGGCTGAGGTGAACCACACGAAGTATGATGGGCCTCGTGATAAATCACAATGCTTAGAGTTAGGAGTACAAGTCTCAACTAGGTCTATGCGCTAAGAGCTTTGTGAGAAGACTCTTAGAAGAAAATACTTATCTTTATTAATATGGGAAAGAGGTTGTCGAACTACAATGCTGAAAGAAGCCTTATTAATATGCTCGGCAGCTTGACATTCTAGGGTCGAGTCAAATGGAAAAGTTACAAAAGTGTATAAAGGAAGATTATAAAATGGAAACAACCGAAAAAGGCAAACTACTTAATTGTTCTTGATTCAACAAAAAGGAAAACTACTGGATTCTATCCTGCAAAACAGAAAAGATAATATATAATATGAAAACTTACGTTCTTACCTTTCGGCCAAGATATAGAAGGTGGCCGACCTTGTGGCTTGCACGCACTGATGAGGACATCATGTCGTATGTCCGGCCAGGAGACCAGACTGGCCGACCAGGAAGCTTGCCCAAGACAGCCAGGCCATTTGGCACGTCTGCTGGCCCAAGCGGTACCGCCGGACCCTCGACCAATAGGACCGGACCGATCAGCATTGCCGGCGGAGAGGCCTAAGCTTCTGGCACAATTGGTGGCGACGTGGATGACACCGCCAGTCCTATTGGTGATGCCGCCGACTCCGGGATCAACTTGGCCAGTCTAGAAGGCATTCCGGCCAGTACCTCGTACAGTCCAGCCGGTACAGCCAATCCAGCCGAGTACACAAGCATTTCAACTTCTACACAAGGACACTCGGACCAAATAAGCTACCAGCTTCAGGACATGCATCTAGAGGAATTCTCTACACCAGTAGTGCCACCAGGAGCAATGACAAGGAGCAGATCAAGAGAACTCTTCCACAAGTTCAGCTTATGGGTTGACAAGCTCCTAGAGGAAGATCGACTAACGACAATGGGCCAGAAGTGCAAAGAAGAGTCCAAAGGCTTCTCAACAATGCAAGGGACTTCAGAGACTTGGGCTTTAGTGGCAAGAGAGGTCAGGGCCCAAAGATTCCTAACCCTACTCCAAGTCGAAGACTAGGAGCAAGGCGCGTGCATGCCACAAGGACGGCCACCTTCCATTTCTTGGCCGTGAGGTGAGTTAAGGTAAGTTTACATTCGAATATATGCCTCTTTCTGTTTTGCAGGGTAGGATCTAGTTGCTTTACATTTTTGAGTCAAGAACATTTTAGGAATAGGTCCTTTTTCGGTTATGCACTTTTGTATCTTTTCCTTTTGTGCACTTTTGTAAACTTTCCTTTTCTTTGTTTGAGTCGACCCTAGAAGGTCAAGCTGTCGAGCATATTAATAAGGCTCCTTCCAGCATTGTAGTTCGACAACCTTTTTGATATTAATAAAGTAGAACTTTTTCCCCAACAAGTTTTCTCTCAAGAATCTTGTGCGCTTAGAACCTAGTTGAGACCAGCCCTCCTAGCTCTAAGTTTGTGATTTATCACGAGGTTCATCACCCCTCGTGTGGTTCACTTCACCCTTCCATCTTTTACCAACCAGAAAACCCCCATCCAGAAGCCTAAGGTTGAGTTTCTCACCTAATCTTCTCCACACAGCCCACGCGCATATAAGCCTTGAATCGAGGCTTGTATCATTTTGGTATCAGAGCTTAAAGCTCCTAAACCAGGTTGTTTCTATCCTTTAACTTGTTTTGTTTCTTGTTCTTGCATTAGTTTAAGTTTCATTCAAGAAAATAAAAAAAAATAACATCTAAGTTCATACCGAGTGCATCTAGTTCCTACGTGCATCACTAGGTTCTAGAATCATTCTTGCATTACCATTTTCGACTTTCCTTTTTGTTAGAATCATATTTCTATTATTTTTGAGTTAAATTAAAAGAAAAAAAAAAGAAAATAGGAAAAATACCAAAAGAATTCGAATTGGACAGCTAGCAATAGCTATCAAGAAAATTTCCATTTTTTTTCAAATCTCCATATTTTCGAATTTTCCATTTCTTAGATTTTCCTTTTTGCATTTTTCGAATCCCTTTATAAAAGAAAACCAAGCAACATCAGCCAAGTGAGGAGCTTCCACGGACTGGCAAGCTTCTACAGGAGATTTGTGCCCAACTTCAGCAGTATTGCCTCACCATTGACGGCAGTAGTGAAGAAGAACATGGGATTCAGCTGGGGAGAAGCTCAGGAGAAGGCATTCCAGGCCTTGAAGGACCGCCTTACACATGCACCAGTGCTAGTCCTGCCCGACTTCAACAAGACGTTTGAAGTGGAGTGTGATGCCTCTGGAATAGGCATAGGAGCAGTGCAAACCCAAGGAGGGAGACCAGTGGCATACTTCAGTGAGAAGCTAGGTGGTGCCTCACTGAACTACCCCACTTATGACAAGGAGCTTTATGCCCTTGTCGGAGCATTGGAGACTTGGCAGCATTACTTGCTGTCCAAGGAGTTTGTGATCCACACTGATCACGAGACTCTCAAACACCTCAAAGGGCAAACCAATCTCAAGAGGAGACATGCCAGGTGGATGGAGTTCATAGAGACCTTCCCGTACATCATCAAGTACAAGAAGGGCAAAGACAATGTGGTAGCCGATGCACTATCAAGGAGGTTTGACTTGATATCAACCATGGAGGCAAAAGTCCTAGGATTCGAGCACATCAAGGATCTATACAAGGATGATCCTGACCTTGCTGAGAGCTACAAGGAGTGTAGCACAGGGAGTCATGGCAAATTCTACATCCATGAGGGATTCTTGTTCCGAGAAAGAAGGCTGTGCATACCACAAGGATCATTAAGGGAGCTTATCATCCGAGAAGCTCATGGAGGAGAACTCATGGGCCACTTTGGTGTCGACAAGACTCTAGCAGTGGTCAAGGAGCACTTCTACTGGCCACACATCAAGAGGACAGTAGAAGCTCATTGTGCAAGGTGCATCACTTGCAAGAAGGCAAAGTCTCGAATGCAACCTCACGGGTTGTATCTCCCACTGCCCATACCGACGCATCCATGGGTGGATATATCAATGGACTTTGCTCTAGGTCTGCCCAAGATCAACCACAAAAATGCAATCTTTGTAGTGGTGGACAGATTCTCAAAGATGCCACACTTCATTCTGTGTGCCAATGTCAATGATGCCACACAAACAGCCGAGATCTTCTTCAGGGAGATAGTCGGCTTCGTGGAGTGCCAAGGACCATCGTATCAGACAGGGACACCAAGTTCCTCAGCCATTTCTGGAGGACCCTTTGGAGGAAGCTAGGCACGAAGCTACTTTTCTCTACCACCTGCCATCCTCAAACCGATGGCCAAACTGAAGTTGTCAACAGGACACTATCAACTCTTCTCAGGACTACACTAGAGAAGAACCTCAAGACTTGGATGGAGTGCCTGCCATTCATAGAATTCGCTTACAACCGAGCCGTGCACTCAGCAACCAAGAAGACACCATTTGAAGTAGTATACGGCTTCAACCCTCTCACCCCATTGGAGCAAACGCCAGTGCCACCAGCAGAGATGACCAACCTCAACGGAGCATCCAAGGCAGAGTTCATAAGGAAGTTACACCAGAAGGTAGCAGAGAACTTGGAGAAGAGGACCGGACAGTACGTGACTCATGCCAACAAGGGAAGAAAGGAGGTGATCTTTCAACCAGGCGATTGGGTGTGGCTACACCTACAGCAGGAGAGGTTCCCCAACCTAAGGAGTTCCAAGCTAGCACCAAGAGGAGATGGATCATTCAGAGTGCTGGAGAGGATCAACAACAACGCCTACCGGATCGAGCTCCCAGGTGAGTTTAATCTGTCCAACACGTTCAGCGTAACTGACTTAGCCCCTTTCCATGCAGATGAACCAGTTTTGAGGTCAAAACCTACTAAAGAGGGAGGGGATGATGAGGACATCAGGTCGTATGTCTGGCCAAGAGACCAGACTGGCCGACCAGGAAGCTTGCCCGAGACAGCCAGGCCATTTGGCACGTCTACCGGCCCAAGCGATACGCCAGACCCTCGACCAATAGGACCGGACCGATCAGCATTGCCGACGGAGAGGCCCAAGCTTCGGGCACAATTGGTGGCAACGTAGATGACACCGCCGGTCCCCTTGGTGACGCCGCCGACTCCGAGATCAACTTGGCCGGTCCAGAAGGCATTCCGGCCAGTACCTCGCACAGTCCAGCCGGTACAGCCGATCCAGCCGAATACACAAGCATTTCAACTTCTACACAAGGAGACTCGGACCAAATAAGCTACCAGCTTCAGGACATGCATCTAGAGGAAGTCTCTACACCAGTAGTGCCACCAGGAGCAATGACAAGGAGCAGATCAAGAGCACTCTTCCACAAGTTCAGCTTATGGGTTGACAAGCTCCTAGAGGAAGATCGACTAAGGACAATGGGCCAGAAGTGCAAAGAAGAGTCCAAAGGCTTCTCAACAATGCAAGGGACTTCAGAGACTTGGGCTTTAGTGGCAAGAGAGGTCAGGGCCCAAAGATTCCTAACCCTACTCCAAGTCGAAGACTAGGAGCAAGGCGCGTGCATGCCACAAGGACGGCCACCTTCTATTTCTTGGCCGTGAGGTAAGTAAGGTAAGTTTTCAATTCGAATATATGCCTCTTTCTGTTTTGTTGGGTAGGATCTAGAATATTTACATTTTTTGAGTCAAAGACATTTTAGGAATAGGTCCTTTTTTGGTTATGCACTTTTGTACATTTTCCATTTGTGCACTTTTGTAAACTTTCCTTTTCTTTCTTTGAGTCGACCCTAGAAGGTCAAGCTGTCGAGCATATTAATAAGGTTCCTTCCAGGATTGTAGTTCGACAACTTTTTTGATAATAATAAAGTAGAACTTTCTTCAAACAAGTTTTCTCTCTAAGAATCTTGTGCGCTTAAAACCTAGTTGAGACCAACCCTCCTAGCTCTAAGTTTGTGATTTATCACGAGGTTCATCACCCCTCGTGTGGTTCACTTCATCCTTCCATCGAATACCAACCCAAAAACCCCTATCCAAGAAGTCTAAGGTCGAGTTTCTCACCCTAACCTTCTCCACACAGCCCACACACATATAAGCCTTGAATCGAGGCTTGTATCACGCACCTAGCTCCTAGTCTTGGACTTGGAGTAGGTTAACATATTGTTGGGCCTTAACCTCCTTTGCCACGAGAGCTCGAGCTTTTGGAGTACTCTGGTGAAGTGAGAAGCCCTTGACTTGATTGTTGCACTCTTAGCCCATTGCTACTTGTCTTTGGTCTTGTAGGAGCTTTTCCACGAACAAGCTGAACTTGTGGAAGAGTACCCGAGTTGTGCTTCTTGTCATTACTTCTGGTGGTACCATTGGGGCAGAACTCTCCTCTAGATCCATGCCGTGAAGCTGGCGGGTGATTTGGTCTGAGTCTTCTAGGGTGGTGCTCGAGCTGGCCGTGTTACCGCGTGATCCGGCTGTGATGCGGGTTGAGCTGGCCGAGTTGTTATCTGAGCCAGCCGGAATGTTAAGTGAACCGGCGATGTCGCCAGCCTTGCCGGTGGTATTGGCCGCCTCGCCGCCTGTTGGCCGACCATTTGGGCCGCCTCGCCGGCAGTGTTGGTCGGCCTGGTCCTATCGCTCATCGGGCCAGCGGTATCGTTTTGCCTGGCCAAGACGCCTATCGGGCCAGCTGTCTCGGGCAAGCCTTCTGGTCGGCCATCTTCATGATCTGGCCGACCACTTGATTTGGTGTCCTCATCACTAGGTGTTACTAGAAGGTTAATTATACTTATCTTGGCCTCCTTGCTCATCGTAATTTGAAGATTGTGTACCTCCGAAGGACTTAATGTTGTACTTATGGTCATTATACGTAAAGGAGTAAAAATTGGTTCGGCCAATATGGATTGTTGCCCGATCAAACTGCCTTGGTCAACGCAACAGTAGATGCCCAGCTTGCATTGGAACCACATCACATAGGACCTTGTCTTGCTATTCGCCCATACTAAGCGGCACACTCAGTTGCACGGTTACCTTTACCATGCATTTGTAACTGCAACAACTCATGAAAGCTATTGTACCTAGCTCGTTCTACCTTTCTAGCAATTTCTTGAAGACCATCTATAAATTGTACCATTAGGACTTCTCAGGACTCCTTTGACTCAAGGGAGTTCATGAGCTTCTGAAACCACTCGAAGTAATCATCTATGCTCCGAGATCCCTGCATTAACTTCCTAAAACGTTTTTGTATGTCTCTATATTAATGTTCCGGAACATACCTTGATCTAAGAAGGGACTTCATGTTGACCCAATTGTTCATGGTGTCATATCTTTACCTTCTCGTTTCGGCTACTATCATATACCACCAAACTAATGCACTCCCAGTGAGTTGGGCAGCTGCTAGGACCACCTTTTTATGCTCATTGTAGTTGTAGCACTTAAAGATGTACCCTAGACACCTCTTCCAATTCATGTAGGCCTCCAGGTCCAATTTCTTGCAAAAGTAGGGGATTAGTTTAACCTCTAAGTTACATTCTCGAAGTTCATAGTCTCTAATCTGAGGCTCTCGAATTGGTTTATGCCTCTTGGGGTGTTCAGGTTGATGGGGTGCCATGTGGTTTTGATAGTGTTAGGATATAACCTCCAAAGATTCAAGCTTTCTTTGTATCCAAACCAAAGAAAACACAAAGATGCAACTAGTGTTGTGAAGAGAACAAGAAAACAGAGAAAGCAAGATATGAAGAAGGAGAGAGAAACAATAGAGCAGAAAGGTAGAGGGAGCACACAAGCGATTTAACGAGTTCGGAACCTCAAGGTGAGTGATACAAGCCTCGATTCAAGGCTTATATGCGCGTGGGCTGTTTGGAGAAGGTTAGGTGAGAAACTCGACCCTAGACTTCTTGGATAGGGGTTTTTGGGTTGGTATTTGATGGAAGGGTGAAGTGAACCACACGAGGGGTGATGAACCTCGTGATAAATCACAAACTTAGAGCTAGGAGGGCTGGTCTCAACTAAGTTCTAAGCGCACAAGATTCTTGAGAGAAAACTTGTAAGAAAATTCGATCTTTATTGATTAGCAAAAAGGTTGTCGAACTACAATGCTGGAAAGAGCCTTATTAATATGCTCGACAGCTTGACCTTCTAGGGTCGACCCAAATAAGAAAAGGAAAACTTACAAAAGTGCACAAAAGGAAAAGATACAAAAGTGTATAATCGAAAAAGGACATATTCCTAAAATGTCTTTGACTCAATAAAAGTAAATATTCTAGATCCTACCCTGCAAAACAGAAAGAGGCATATATTCGAATTGAAACTTACCTTAACTTACCTCATGGCCAAGAAATGGAAGGTGGCCGTCCCTGTGGCATGCACGCGCCTTGCTCCTAGTCTTCGACTTGGAGTAGGGTTAAGAATCTTTGGGCCCTGACCTCTCTTGCCACTAAAGTCCAAGTCTCTGATGTCCCTTGTGTTGTTGAGAAGCCATTGGACTCTTCCTTGCACTTTTGGCTCATTGTCCTTAGTCGATCTTCTTCTAGGAGCTTGTCGACCCATAAGCTGAATTTGTGGAAGAGTGTCATTGATCTGCTTCTTGTCATTGCTCCTTGAGCTACCACTGGTGTAGAGACTTCCTCTAGGTGCATGTCCTGGAGCTGGTAGCTCATTTGGTCTGAGTCCTCTTGTGTAGAAGTGGAAATGCGCGTGTACTCGGCTGGATCGGCTGTACCGGCTGGATTGTGCGAGGTACTGGCCGGAATGCCTTCAGGACCGGCCAAGTTGATCCCGGAGTCGGCGGCATCACCAGAGGGACCGGCGGTGTCATCCACGTCGCCACCAAGTGTGCCGGAAGCTTGGGCCTCACCGCCGGTAATGCTGGTTGCTATGGTCCTTGTGGTCGAGGGTCCGGCGATACTGCTTGGGCCGGCAGGCATGCCAGATGGTCCGGCTGTCTCGAGCAAGCTTTCTGGTCGGCCAGTCTGGTCTCATAGCTCGATGTACGACCTGATGTCCTCATTAGTGAAGAACCTACATCTCACCGGGAAATACTTCCTGGAAATCTACTAAACCATTTCAGATATTACAACTTTTGTTTAAACTCACACTAGCAAATACAAAAATTATCTCTTTCCCTTTTTTCCCCCAAAAACACACTCTTCTCTCTCCCTTTTTACCTTTTTCTCACTATGCTCTCTCTAACTCCATAAAGTAGAGTTACATCAGGAAAGAGATAATAATGCCAAATTTTTTTCAAGCCCATCTCGTCTCCGTACAGTTCCTTCGGATTGGTTTTTTAAAAAAGAATCTCGAACTTCTCCTGTAAAGCAAACAGAGACATTAAATGATCTCTTGTACTTAGAAACCTTCAGCTAGAACTAGAGTCTTTGTTTTACTCTTTTGTAGATTCACAAAGCTTCAAACCTTACGTTTCTCTTAGAGTGGTTGGTTTTTCTTGTTGTCTAGCCATAAGATTCAACAAAACTCCACCTTGGCTAACAAAAAAACTTGAACATCTGTGTGATTTAGTGTACTTGATTTCCTTTCTCGGATTCTGAGGTTGTCTCAGACTTAAAATAGCTTGAGAAGCTCACAACTACATGAAAATTTCTCACATGTAACCCTTTACTGTAGATCTCAGATTGACTATAGGTTGTTCCACACTTCACAATCTTTTGTTACCCTTTATGCATTCATATTTCCCACGAACTGCATCTTAGTGATAATGTCTTGTGTCCTTTGATGGAATGTGAACTTATGCAAACTGTTTTGCTACTTGAATTACTGAGTTCTTCAACACTTTGTTGTTGAAATTCACTTTCTACAAGTAACATTCCCAACCTTCTGGCTACCTCAACTTATTCTACAAATGAGAAACCAAATTCTTATGTCTTTTGAACTTCTGTTTTGACTGACTTATATTCGTTCCTCTAGACTGTCCTCTTTCTTGTTTCTTAAACAGATTTGCATGTTGTTTCTGCATTCATCTCACTGCTAACTCATGTCTTTCCATTAAATTCCAAATGAATACCCTCGAAGCACCCAATGGACACTCCAATACAGCTCAGGTTTTCCTTATAACATTTAAACCCAGAACATTATTCATATAACTTCTCTAAGAACTCTGCTTCTCTCTAATGCAGCATTGAGTTAACGCTCCATAACAATAACTTTGATTCAGACCTGAATCTCTGCTTAAACCAATGCACTTGACAATACGTTGAACATGCTTTAGACTATGACTTGAGTCCTCATATGTCATCAGCATCTACATTGTATTTGTCTCTTCTGCAAACTTGATTCTCTTGTAGAAAAAACCAGAATCAAACAAGTTTTAGCTTTGACACAATCCTTGATTCATCCCTACAACACAACCTCAAGTAATATCCTATTAGTAAAATTAACTGAGATTGTACTTACAACCATCTGTTTAATCCCATCAGCCTTGAGCAATTTTGTACCGCTCTTGATACTAACAGAACACGCCTCATAACTCCCTTTTGCTATGAAGACTTTCGATACAAATTCCTTGTTCAGTTCTATGTTTAAACAAGCTTTTGCCATGCTCTTAAAGCACTCTCTCCAGTTTTTATATCTTTGCACTGAAAAATTCCCAACGACATGATAATTACCATATTGATCATGTATCAAACCTTTACTCAAATCTTTACCATACTTGGACTTCCACCAATGTTTTAAACTTTCTTGTTCTCAGCATGTCATGTTTTCATACTCTTCTGCATAAGTATAACCCGAATTCTGAAAACTTAGCTGATTTTTAAGCAGCCAACAACACACAAAATTCCAGCTTCTAAGGCGTCCCCTAGTCATGAGATTCACGTGTGTTACAGCTTAATCTCCAGAAAGCACTTAGGCGTCCCCTAGTCATGAGATTCACGTGTGTTACAACATAATCTCCAGAATGCACTTAGAACATCAACTGCATTAGACCTTTTACACATAAATTTAACCAAAGCAAACAACTTGAAGCCAGTACAACCTTGGCTAACCTTTTTAAAAAAAAACTCTGCATACAATCTTATATGTTCCACTACTCCTTTTATGCATCGAGATTCCATCGATTCTTTTTACATGTGCAGGCCATGAGTATCCAGAAAACACCAATAGAAGCCATCGCAAATTTACCTTGTGATAGCAGCGGATGTAGATTAAATATCCCCAAGGTTTGAGCTTTTCATGATGTTGCATGCCTCAAAGCCACAAGACTTGGGCTTCGTGCCTTTCTTGAATCATGAGCCAGCTTTCATCAGTGAAATACCTCCACCAAACACCATCCTTTTAACACATTTCAGCATCTATTTCCTTTTTGCTTATCTTTAGAAGATCCACTTATTACTTCAATAAATTTCCCATCCTTAAGCCATACTTTACTGTCCTATCTGAATAGATCATAACCTCGATCTCATCTTTGAATGTCTGAACCCTCACCAAACTTCTCTTTTTTCGAAAATTGAGAACCTTTCTTTTATTCTTTTCTCACATCAAAACTCATTTAACTTTGGACATGCAGACATTCACTTGTTCTTGACTTCACATTCTTCTTTGACACACTGAGATACACGCTTCAACCATTGACTTAATCCTTTGTAACTCTGCTTGAGTAAGCTATCAACCAACTTCTCATATTATTAGCAATCTGAAAACACCATGAGAAAACAATTTAGAGTAATCATTGCTCCACCTGAAGCCAAAAAACATATGATGATGTCGCTACAATTCTTGTAGAGACACGACTCCACCTGAAACATATTCTCAAAACTTTGACTTGATCTGTTGCACTTAGCTTCACTCATTGAGTTAACAAATACTTAGACGTAGAATTCTCACCATCCTGCAGCCACTTAACTGGTTCAATACATCACAAGAAACACCAAGAACCCTTGCTTCTTTAAATTAACTTCTCTGTTTGTTTTTTTTTCTCCACCAAATTGATTAAGCTTTTGATGCCTAATTGAGCACGACCCTTCAGTATGTTATGACTTGTTAGATGTATAGTCTTAGGTAGAATGACTCCTTTACTGATTATCTTGACTTGGATTAATCAGCCTTTATACACTTTTCTGCAAGACTGCAACTTTTCTTATGATTTTTCAGTATTCTTCGTAAAAATATCAAACTGCTTGTTGACAATTCTGAAAAATTTCTAGTAACAGGAGACTGAAATCTTCTAAGACTTGCAAATTACAGATTTTGAGTCTTCGCAATTCGTAGTTTCCTATAAGCAGCTTCTCCATCTTTCTTCTTAGATTCAAATTCATCGAATCATAAGAGCCAGAAACCATCTTCACAACCTTGGCTTTTGCATCACTGATATAACATCAATATCATCAAGAATCTATCATCACTTTCAATCAACCGTAGACACGTTTTCCTTTTTTTGTGTCACAAAAGATCTAACTTTAGCGTATTCGCAAAATCTTCACACATGTTTCATGCTACGGTCACTACATGAACCATCTTGGTTTTGTGCAACTACTTCAGCTGATTTCTTCTTGACTTGATGATCTTTTATGCTCACCTTTAATGAACCTTTGGCTTATTCACTTTTCTTTGTAGTCTGACCTTTTTGCTCTCTATTAAAACAAACCTTTTTCTTTTCCTTTTACTTGTTTCTTATTCTGATCAAGCTCTTTTTCCTTAGAGTAGATTGCTCTCATACCTTCATCTACTATAAAAGATAATTTGCAAATCCTCCACTCTGTCCTTTAGTGATCAAACATTCCAAGTATAAACAAAAAAATTCAATTGCTTTCATCCATCAGACACAACAACCTTTCTTTTTCCAAATCAGCAACTATCCTTAGAAACTCATGTGTCCTTTTCAAAGATATTTTGAACTCATCTTGAACTCATCAAGCTGCAATTTTTCTTTCTTCCATTATCTTCTACAAGATATGGCTTAAATGGTGAGTTTGATAAAAGCTTTGGTCTTTTTCTTCTTTTCTTCTAAGATCTGAAACTTCTCAAGATGTTTAACCCTTTCTTCTTTTGATCTTGAATCTTTAGAACCCTTTGCCTCCTTCTTCTCTTCGTGCTTTCAGCAGATCTAGGTCCTCTGATGGGCTGGAACTTTCGTCCTCCATGAGATATAATCTCCAAATCCATCACACCTCTCTATATTTACACTTCCAGTAGTCATGATTGCATAAAGGTACCGACTTTCTTGATAAAGCTTGAAACTTCTCTTTTAAAAATTGCACTTTTCTTGTAAAGCTTGCACATTTAAGATAAATCTTGAACTTCTTGATAAATCTTGAAGCTTTCTTTGCTAACCACAACTCTTATACCAATTTGTTAGGATATAACCTCCAAAGAAAACACAAAGATGCAACTGGTGTTGTGAAGAGAACAAGAAAACAGAGAAAGCAAGATATGAAGAAGGAGAGAGAAACAATAGAGCAGAAAGGTAGAAGAAGCACACAAGCGATATAACGAGTTCGGAACCTCAAGGTGAGGAACCTACATCTCGCCGGGAAACACTTCCCGGAAATCAACTAAACCACTTCAGAGATTATAGCTTTTGTTTAAACTCTCACCAACAAATACAAAAAGTTATCTCTTTTCGCTTGTTCTCCCAAAAACACACTCTTCTCTCTCCCCTTTTACCTTTTTAGCTCTACGCTCTCTCTAACTCTATAAAATAGAGTTACATTAGAAAAGACATAATAATGCCAACTTTTTCTCAAGCGCATCTCATCTCCTTACGGTTCTTTCGGATTGGTTCTTTTGGATTGGTTCTTTCGGATTGGTTCTTTCGGATTGGTTCTTTCGGATTGGTTCTTTCGGATTGGTTCTTTCGGATTGGTTCTTTCGGATTAGTTCTTTCGGATTGGTTCTTTCGGATTGGTTCTTTCGGATTGGTTCTTTCGGATTGGTTCTTTCGGATTGGTTCTTTCGGATTGGTTCTTTCGGATTGGTTCTTTAAAAAAGAATCTCGAGCTTCTCCTGAAAAGCAACCAGAGACATTAAATGATCTCTTCTACTTAGAAACCTCTAGCTAGAACTAGAGTCTTTGCTTTACTCTTTTGTAGATTCATAAAGCTTCAGACCTTCCGTTTCTCTTAGAGTGGTTGGTTTTTCTTTTTGTCTAGCCACAAGATTCAGCATATAGAATTCTCCTTCTTCAAAAGGAAGATCCCTATCTTCACCTACTGGTAGATAGTCTTCTCAGTCTTATCTCTCGGGTGCGCGTGTGTATGATGCTTAGTACAATAAAATAAGCGTTTTGCAACCACAACTGTGGTCACATATTGGTCATTTGCGACTATTTTACAACAATACTTGGCTGTATCAATCGTCGCAAAACTTCACAGTGGCATTGATTACTCTTTTGAGACCAAGATGCGACCACAAAAATAGTTGCACTATCTACAAATGCATTTGCGACTACGACGCTGTTTCAACTTTTGCCACTAATATGCCACTACATATTAGTAACAAAATTTGTGAATCATCTGTCACCACTTTGTGGTCGCGAAAATAGTTATAGCCTAATAAAATTTGTGACTGTTTTGCGACTACGACGAATACCTTTGCGACCAAAATGCGACTATATTATTTATTATATTAAAAATAACTAAATGTAATTGTAAATATTTTAAATTATTTACCAATAGTTTAAAACATGTTAGTTGCAAAACAATTTCAAAATTTATGACTATTTACGACTACAAAAAAGATATCTTGACTAATATACGAACATGTTAATTATTTTATTAAAAAAATAAATTTAATTATAATTTAAAATTATTTACAAATAATTTAAGACATGTTAGTCGCAAAAAATTATAAAATTTCTGACTGATTTGCGACTACGACGAAATAATGTTGCGGCCAAAATGCGATCATACTTCAATTATTTTATAAAAAGTAAATTTAATTATAATTTTTAAATTATCTAGAAATAATTTAAGATAAACTAAAATTTTAAGAATAATTTTAATAATAATTAAATTTAAAATTAATAGTTAATATATTTATCAAAATAGAAATTCAATATGTTCAATTAATTATAAATTTTGACTACATAAATAGTTAAATCCTGAAATTATTAAAAAAAAATCTAATGATTTTCCGTTCGAGGTGGAATTGGAAAATCTTGTGAAGAAAATGTTAGCGACGTAGTTGATATTACGGAAAATGTTGTCGTATTTGGCAGAGCATTGGTGGCTATAAAAACCAAAAATCATGGATTTATCTTTTGCATATAACTCACAAGTATCTCCAACCTCATAATGTGGGTTTGTTGCTCTGCTGCAAGTCAGGCGGCTTTAGCATCCTGTGCATCATGTCGTGCCAGTTTGACAGCAAGCTTGATATCACCACGA
>JAEVFF010000135.1:658247-675167 GCA_018901945.1 Pugionium dolabratum | reverse complement strand
GAATGTAGCACAGGGAGTCATGGCAAATTCTACATCCATGAGGGATTCTTGTTCCGAGAAAGAAGGCTGTGCATACCACAAGGTTCACTAAGGGAGCTTATCATCCGAGAAGCTCATGGAGGAGGACTCATGGGCCACTTTGGTGTCGACAAGACTCTAGCAGTGGTCAAGGAGCACTTCTACTAGCCACACATCAAGAGGACAGTAGAAACACATTGTGCAAGGTGCATTACTTGCAAGAAGGCAAAGTCCCGAGTGCAACCTCACGGGTTGTATCTCCCACTGCCCATACCAACACATCCATGGGTGGACATCTCGATGGAATTTGTTCTAGGTCTGCCCAAGATCAACCACAAAGATGCAATCTTTGTAGTGGTGGACAGATTCTCCAAGATGGCACATTTCATCCCATGTGCCAATGTCAATGATGCCACAAAAACCGCTGAGCTGTTCTTCAGGGAGGTAGTACGGCTTCATGGAGTGCCAAGGACCATCGTATCAGATAGGGACACCAAGTTCCTCAGCCATTTCTGGAGGACCCTTTGGAGAAAGCTAGGCACGAAGCTACTTTTCTCAACCACTTGCCATCCTCAAACCGATGGCCAAACTGAAGTTGTCAACAGGACCCTATCAACTCTTCTCAGAACAACACTAGGGAAGAACCAAAAGACTTGGGTGGAGTGCCTGCCATTCATTGAGTTCGCCTACAACCGAGCCGTGCACTCAGCAACCAAGAAGACACCATTTTAAGTGGTATACGGCTTCAACCCTCTCACCCCATTGGAGCAAACACCACTGCCACCAGCTGAGATGACCAACCTCAACGGAGCATCCAAAGCAGAGTTCATAAGGAGGCTACACCAGAAGGTAGCAGAAAACTTGGAGAAGAGGACCGGACAGTACGTGACTCATGCCAACAAAGGAAGAAAGGAGGTGATCTTTCAACCAGGCGATTGGTTGTGGCTACACCTACGGCAGGAGAGGTTCCCAAACCTAAGGAGTTCCAAGCTAGCACCAAGAGGAGATGGACTATTCAGAGTGCTCGAGAGGATCAACAACAACGCCTACCGGATCGAGCTCCCAGGTGAGTTTAATGTGTCCAATACGTTTAATGTCACTGACTTGGCCCTTTTCCATGCAGATGAACCAGTTTTGAGGACAAAACCTACTGAAGAGGGAGGGAATGATGAGGACATCAGGTCGTACATCCAGCCAGGAGACCAGACTTGCCGACCAGGAAGCTTGCCCGAGACAGCAGGACCATCTGGCGCGCCTGCCGGACCAGACAGTACCGCCCCTCGACCTATAGGACCAGACCGGTCAACATCGCCGGCGAAGAGGCCCAAGCTTCCGGCACACTTGGTGGGGACGTGAATGACACCGCCGGTCCCCCTGATGACACCGCCGACTCCGGGATCAACTTGGCCGGTCCTGAAGTCATTCCGGCCAGTACCGCGCACAATCCAGCCGGTACAGGCCATCCAGCCGAGTACACGCACACTTCCACTTCTACACAAGAGGACTCGGACCAAATGAGCTACCAGCTCCAGGACATGCACTTAGAGGAAGTATCTACACCAGTGGTACCTCCAGGAGCAATGACAAGAAGCAGATCAAGAGCACTCTTCCACAAATTCAGCTTATGGGTCGACAAGCTTCTAGAGGAAGAGCAGCTAAGGACAATGGGCCAGAAGAGCAAATTAGAGTCCAAAGGCTTCTCAACAACACAAGGAACATCAGAGACTTGGGCTTTAGTGGCAAGAGAGGTCAGGGCCCAAAGATTTTAACCCTACTCCAAGTCGAAGACTAGGAGCAAGGCGCGTGCATGCCACAAGGACGGCCACCTTCCATTTCTTGGCCGTGAGGTGAGTTAAGGTAAGTTTACATTCGAATATATGCCTCTTTCTGTTTTGCAGGGTAGGATCTAGTTGCTTTACATTTTTGAGTCATGAACATTTTAGGAATAGGTCCTTTTTCGGTTATGCACTTTTGTATCTTTTCCTTTTGTGCACTTTTGTAAACTTTCCTTTTATTTGTTTGAGTCGACCCTAGAAGGTCAAGCTGTCGAGCATATTAATAAGGCTCCTTCCAGCATTGTAGTTCGACAACCTTTTGATTATTAATAAAGTAGAACTTTTTCCCTATGAGCTTTCTATCAAGAGAGACTTGTGCGCTTAGAACCTAGTTGAGACCAGCCCTCCTAGCTCTAAGTTTGTGATTTATCAGGAGGTTCATCACCCCTCGTGTGGTTCACTTCACCCCTCCATCGTTTACCAACCAGAAAACCCCTATCCAGAAGCCTAAGGTTGAGTTTCTCACCTAATCTTCTACAAACAGCCCACACGCATACATCCTTGAATCAAAGCTTGTATCAATACCCCTTTTGAATCACTCATGTTGAAAGTTTTAAGAACTTTATCCAGCTACTCTTCTTGGGACAATTCCAAGGTCCTCCTGCTTCTGTCCCGTTTGATCTCCATGCCTAAGATTTTCTTAGCATCTCCCATGTCTTTCATTTCAAATTCTGATTTGAGAAGCTCCTTCAGACTTTGAAGTTTATCTCTACTCTTACAAGCTATGAGAATGTCATCTACATAGAGTAAGAGATAAATGAAAGATCCATCTCTGAATTTCTGAAAATAGATGCAGTGATCGTATTTACTTCTGAGATATCCAGCTTTAAGCATGACTGAATCAAATTTTTGATTCCATTGCCTAGGTGACTGTCTTAAGCCATATAATGACTTCCTAAGCAAACACACATAATCTGATCCACCTCTTTCGAATCCTTCAGGCTACTCCATCAAAATATATTCTTCTAAATCACCATGGAGGAAGGCTGTTTTAACATCCATTTGTTGTAGTTCCATGTCCTTTTCTACAACAAAGGACAGAATTAGCCTAATTGAGACGTGTTTGACTACTGGAGAGAATATCTCTTGGTAGTCAATTCCTTTTCGTTGTGAGTAACCCTTTGTAACCAACCTCGCTTTGAATCTAGTACTGTTGTGACCATCTGCTCCTGGTTTTCTCTTGTATACCCACTTACTTCCAATTACTTTCTCACCAGTAGGTCTCTTTACTAACTCAAAAGTCTGGTTCTTCATTTGAGCACTCATCTCCTCTTCCATAGCAACTCTCCATTTTTCCCAATCTTTGTCTGCTTTAGCTTCCTGATAACTGTTTGGCTCAGGATATCCACCATCTCACTACAAGAAAACATTAACATTTCCGACGGCATTTCCGACGGAAAAAAACCGTCGGACTTTTCCGACGACTTTACGACGGATACGCGATGAATACCCAAGGGAACTAAAACCGTCGGAGGTCTATCGGTAATTTCTGATGCCGTAAAGATCGTCGGTAAATCGATGGTGAAAACTAACGGTAACCCGTTGCATTTCCGACGAAATCCTAATCGTCGGGATATCCTCTTGAAATCGTCGAAATATTACCGACCGCTTCAGATACGTCGGTAATATTCCGATGATTTCCCAACGGATTCTGTATTTTAGAGCCCATCGGGAATCCGTCGGCAGCACTCGTCGGAAAACCTTCGGAACTATCCGACCATTGTCGGATACAGTCGGCAATCCATCGGAAATATACGTACACTGTTAAAATTTTGTGTTTATCCGTCAGAAATCCGTCGGTTTATAAAGATATAATCTATTCAAAATACGTGAATATCCGGTTGTGGTCGGGAGCCATCGGAATTCCGTCGGAAATAGAGAATATTCTGAAGAATAATCTTTTTAGAGTTCGTAATTATTTGTTAAAAATTCTTAATAATCTGTTAAAAATTCTTAATAATCTGTTAAAAATTCGTGATAATATCTAATTTTCACTATAAATAAGCTATGATCTTTCAAAATTTTAACAGAACCAAATTTTTTTAAAAAATGTGTTCTTCGGGTTCTTTTGAGTATTTTCGATCGTGGATGGATAAACTTCGATATGATTCAACCACGGGGGAATTGACTGATGAATTTGCGCAAGGTGTTGAAGAGTTCATGACATTTGCATCAAAGAATAGCATGACATCAGAATACGGTAAAATGTATTGTCCGTGTATTAAATGTCGAAATCATAGATTAATCTCTGTTAGAGAAGTACGTAATCATTTGTATAGGAATGGATTTATGCCGGATTACAAAATTTGGTATTCACATGGAGAAACTGATGCAACGATGCAATATTATGGTAGTCCTTCAAAAAGGATAGATAATACTAATGTTAGGGTAGAGGAACCGACATCAGAAGTTGATATAAACGGAGGTACTGTTCAGATGGTGAATGATGCATTTCGTGAACAAAGAGAATCGTACATCGAAGATATTAGCAGAATAGAGGAACCTAATTTGGAAGCCCAGAAATTTTTTGATATGTTAGATGCATCCAAGCAGCCTTTGTATTAAGGATGTAGAGATGGATTATCACCTTTATCTGCTACAAGCAGGTTGATGACGATAAAGACGGATTTCAACTTGCCTGAAGATTGTGTGAATGCGATAGCTGATTTTGTTAGAGATATATTACCTGAAGATAATATTGCACCTGCTTCATATTACGAGGTTCAACAACTTGTATCTGGTCTTGGATTGCCATATCAGATGATCGATGTATGTATTGACAATTGCATGATCTATTGGAGAAATGATGAAAACCGCATGAAGTGCCGATTTTGTCACAAACCTCGATTTCAAAAGACAAGCGGTAGAGTACCTATTCCGCATAAACGGATGTGGTATTTGCCATTAACAGAGAGGTTAAAAAGGTTATATCAATCTGAACACACGGCAAAACCTATGAGATGGCATGCAGAACATAATTCGAATGGAGAAATTGTGCATCCCTCGGATACAGAAGCATGGAAACATTTTTCAACAGGTTTATCCTAGTTTTGCATATGAGCCTAGAAACGTATACCTCGGGTTATCTCCAGATGGATTCAACCCTTTTGGGAAGCATGGGAGGCAATACTCGTTGTGGCCAGTTATCGTTACACCTTATAATTTGCCTCCTTCTTTGTGCATGAAACGAGAGTTTTTATTTCTAACAATCTCGTCCCTGGCCCAGAGCATCCTAAGCGATCGCTTGATATTTTCTTGCAGCCACTAATTCATGAGTTAAAAATATTATGGGAAAATGGTGTCGAAGCATTTGATGTTTCCAACCAACAGAACTTCTTGATGCGAGCTGTACTTATGTGGACGATAAGTGATTTTCCAGCATATGGTATGTTATCAGGATGGTCGACGCATGGAAGATTAGCATGAGCATATTGTCAAGATAATACTGATGCGTTCCAACTGAAACACGGACAAAAGACTAGTTGGTTCGATTGTCATCGTCGATTTCTACCACAAGATCATCCATATCGCGGGAGCACGACATTGTTTAGGAAAAGCAAAAAAAATTTTGATGCTTCACCTCCTATTCTTGATGGGAATTATATGTTAACTCAACTTAGAGATTTTGGTGCTGAGAGAACGGCTTCTTGTGGAGGTAACAAACATTATCATGTTGATGGTTGTGGCGAATACCATAATTGGCACAAGAAGAGTATTTTTTGGGATTTACCATATTGGAAGGACCATTTGTTGCGCCATAATCTAGATGTTATGCACATTGAGAAGAATTTTTTCGATAACATAATGAATACCGTTCTAAATGTGCAAGGAAAAACAAAAGATAATTTGAAAGCTAGATTGGATTTGCCGGATATTTGTTCCCGGAAGGAACTACATGTAATGTCAAATGGAAAATCATTGTCTCCCGCATTCCGGTTGGATGCGCATGCAAAAGATGAATTCTTTGACTGGATTAAGCATAGTGTCAAATTTCCAGATGGATACGCATCTAATCTTCGTAATTGTGTCGATACTATTGAAGGTAAATTTTCAGGGATGAAAAGTCATGATTGTCATGTTGTCATGCAAAGATTATTCCCATTTGCCTTTAGCGATCTACTGCCTAAAAACGTCCACGGAGCAATTGTAGGTACGACGTTAAATTTACATTATTTTATATATATAATAATATTTTCATATATTATATGATATTAAAATATATTTTTTATGTAGGGATTGGTGCTTTTTTCCGAGATTTATGTACAAGATCACTTACTGTAGACGATATCCAAAATTTGGAGGGAAAAATACCGGTTCTCATTTGTAACCTGGAGAAAATATTTCCACCAGCATTTTTTGATATTATGGAGCATCTTATTATTCACCTCCCTAGAGAAGCAGCCCTTGGAGGACCTGTTCAGTACAGATGGATGTATCCTTTTGAGAGATATATGTTCCACCTAAAGAAAAAAGTTAAAAATCTTGCAGGGTTGAAGGTTCAATCGTCGCACAAAGTATTAATGAAGAAACATCTAACTTTGCTAGCTACTATTTTCCATCGCAAGTGCAAACAAAAAATAGACGGCCTTCACGACATGATGATGGAGGAGAAAAACCAAGCTATCCAGTGTATGTGCCAGAAATATTTGCACAAATTGGACGTTTAAGTGGAAAAGGGAAGATGCGACGCCTATCAGAGGATGAACACAATCACTTGCATTTGTATATTTTGACAAATTGCGATGACGTTTTGGAATATGAAAGGTACATTCAATTTAATTTTGTTTTTAGTTATTATTATAATTTATTGTTAATTTATTTTTTCATAATTAACAGGATATACATGGAACAAATACGTGTTCATTATTCAGATTACAGCGAGAATGAGTTGGCCGAACTTAAAAAAAGCGAATTTGCAAAATGGTTGCATTTTTATGTTAGTGTTACCACAATTATGTAATTTTCAATAATAGTTTACTATATATCTATATATATATATATTTATAATTTACTACATTCTATTATTTTGTAGGTTACTACAGGTCCTTCTAGGGGCATAACGTTTCTCACGTGGTTAGTTGAGTTGGTGAGTGGTCCTACATTTACTGCAAAATCTTATCCAATGTACTGCACTCGTGGATATGCTTTTAAGAGTCATCGCGAAGGAAACTCACAAATAACTTGTAATTATGGTGTATCATCTCAATCGGGAGAAATTGTATACAATGGTATTCTTCGTGAAATATTAGAAGTTCACTATCCAGGAATGATTGATTTGAGGTGTATTGTGTTCTATTGTGACTGGTATGACCCTGTCATGGGTCAACGTGAAGACGAATTCGGTGTTACATCTGTCCACTCTCGTAAGCGACATCGAAAATATGATCCTTTTATACTTGCATCACAAGCGGACCAGGTTTGTTACATTCGATATCCTCGTGTGAGAAACAAGCAAGATCCTTGGATTACAGTGACCTCAATACATCCTAGAGGAATGGTATGTGGTATTACCGAACAAGAGCCTATGCAACAAAGCACAATTGGTAACTTAGGTTCAATAGAAACTTCTCTTGAAGTTAACCTTGTTGTTGATGACACCACGAACGAAGATTACAACGTGTTTCAAGATTCAGAAGAAGAGATTGGCGAGTTTGACGACCAAAATTCAGCAAATTTGGAATATTCATCAGATTCAGATTAAATTTGTGATAATAAGATTTTTTTTTCCATTATCTTTTTCTGATAAATAATTTGTGATAATAATGTTTTAGGATTGTGTACGTAGTTTCGTACAACTTCCTTTGTTTGGTTTGAAAACTCGTCTCGTTAAATTTGTGGGATTTACTGTTGTTGTCCTATTTGAATAATAGATAACCAATATGCATGTTATACAAAAGTTAAGAGTTATTTGATAAAATAAGTGAATTAGAAAATTATATATTATATTAATAATTATATGTTATTTTATTTAAAATTTATTTTATTTAAAAATTGATATACATATAATTATTTGAAATTTGTTAAAAATATCCTTATAGTATAAGTTTTATCTAACACATTAATATACAAATAATTCGGATTATTGACTCTATATACCGACGGATATCCGACGGACATTTTAATTCCGTCGGATATCCGTCGAGAAAATTATTTCAAACGTGGGCAGACCATGTGTCGATCATGCACGGTGTTGTAATAAATCCGACGGATTTCCGACGGATTTACGCAGTAAACAAAATTAAAAACGCGGGGTTTCGCGAAAATTAACTAATGTACCGACGGATTCCCGACGGCAATTTCCGTCGGAAATATCGATTATAACCTACGACTTCTTCTTCTCCTCTCTCGCCGTTTCATGTTTCTCTTCACTTCTGTCGATCGCCGTTCCTTCTCGCCGTTTCTCCTCCTCGCCAGTTCTTGTCATCGCCGTTTCACGTCGTCAACATGTAAGTTTTTTAATCTATTATTTCGATCGATTTTAGGCATTTACTAGGCAAAGTAGATTCGGTTTCGGTGATCTGTTAGGATGAACGTTTTAGAATCGGTTTTGGTGTAGTGCGTTCAATTAGGATAAGATAAGTTCAAAGCAAACTGTTAAAACACATGATTGTGGAATCAAAAATAGAAGTTTTCACGTTATCGAAGTCCCGTGAGAGAGAAAGGGCATTTAGCTGAATAAATCTATCAAAACCTTAATTTTTTCATATACTTTTTTCAAGCTTCAATCTGAAACTAATTAATATATATTTGTTTATTCTTTACGGGAATATATTTTAGTTGGCAAAACTATACTGTTCATGTAATAACTTACTCTAAAATAGATCCATAATTCGGTTGACTTTAAAAGTAAATTTCAGTAGAAATTGATGTTCTGTAGTTATTGTGATTATGAGGAATGTTAGACTTAATTCAGAGTTGTTTGGATGAGATATCCATGGCCGTATGGTGTGTTGTTCATTGACTTAGTGGTCCTTATTTGTAACCTTGTGAGGTTACAACAGGATTGCAGCTCATAGTGGTGTACTTGAATGACATTTTATGAATTCACGAGTTAAAATTCATCGATGTTGTTAAAACAATACTAACTAGATCGAAAGTCAGGCGGATATGTAATCGTAGTGTTTGTTGTCAGGACAATGTGTGTTAATTGTTTTATTTTTAGTAGTTAAGTAAACAGTTCATCGGGTTTAATATTTGAACAATGCGATTCAATGATATGTTTGGATATTTAAAATTTTTGGTAATTGTCACATTGTCCTCTTGCGGACTTTAAGCGGTATTTTAATAATAATTTTATCAATACAAATTACTTTTTTACAAAAATATCATAAACATTAAAAATTACAGGTTTATACTTAGTATTTAAAATTTAAATATTTCAAAACAAATGGTAAATAGTAAATGTAGATAGATTGATAAAATGACCCAATTATAGGTCGTATCAAGATTACCAAAGACGTGGTGAGTCATCGACTCCAAGTTTTATACCAACTCAAGTTCCAGAATCTGCAAATGATTCTTTCCGACCAATGACAATTGAAGAATTGGTTCAGCAGCCTGGTCGTGAACTTCTCACATTTCTCGATCCGAGACGTCAAGGAAACTCGACATGGTAAATTAAATTTTCTATAATTATATTTAAAATAATTATTTTAATACTATTCTATAATTATATTTAAAATAATTATTTTAATACTATTGTAATAAAAATTCGTAGGTTTGGTATTTCAAACAATGGAATAAGCAAATCTATATTAAAGATGCTTCATTCTCTTTTGAATAAACCATATACCAAATTTCGAGATATTCCGTACGAAGAACGTCAGATTTGGTTCAGGACGTTTGCGGTACGTTATTTAAATTTTAAATATATAATTATTTTAAATATTTTTTAATAATATTTTTAGTAATATATATTAAAATTTCGCAGCAAGAATTTACATGGGATCCCATGAACACAAAATTGGTGGAAGACGCTTTCGAAAAAGAGGCTGCAGTACAATTTTCCCGCCACATGAACGAATGGAAACAAAAATGGAAAAAGGGAAAAGATAAACCAAGAGGGTTGAATGAGTCGGTTTGGAACGACTTTATTCGTTATTAGGAATCTTCCACCGCTGAGGTCATCTCGAAAACTAATTCGGGAAACCAGAAGAGCGACCGAGGAGGCAAAGGCATTTATATTCACAATGCCGGATCGACTAGTTTTCTCAAACGAGTCGATCAATTGGTAAATTAATTATTATATTAATTATTTATTATTATTTAAAAGTTTTAAAATTATTAATTTAGAATTTTTTTATTTTTAGGCACAAGAAATTGGAGCGCCTCCAGATCACTTGCAACTTCTCGAAGCCGTCCACACGAACAAAAAGACTGGTCGTATCCAAGATGGTCTCGTTAGTGAGATCATCGAAAAAGTAAAAAAGAAAAAAACTGATATTCTAACCCAGCAATCTCAAGTTGGTTCTTCATCTTCGGTCGCTGAATTGCCGCGTTCTGAGATTAACCGTCTCGTTCTTGATGTAAGTTTTTTTTAAAAAATATATAATTAATATTATAATAATTTTCATTAAATTTTTTAATAATATTTTTTATTTTTACAGGAAGTACCATTTTCAAAGGTCGTCATCCAGGACTCGGGAGAGTTGCAGATACCGGTGGCGCAACATTTGCAGTTAGAAACGAGGAAAATGAACAGTTAAAAGAAGAAATGGCGTCCATGAAAATAGAGATGAATAATCTCAAAAACTTTGTAGAAATGATAAAAAATAAATTGTCTGATGACTTTTTTTCTCCTCGTTCTCCTCGTGCTCCTCCTTTGTAATTTGTAATTTAAAATAAATGTTTAATAATATTTATATTTATAATATTATTTTTATTAATTGTATGATTATTTTTAATAATATTAATTTAAATATTAAAATAAAAAATAAAAAATTTATTTTTTAATATTTATATTTAAAATATAATTAAAATAAAAATATAAAATATAAAATTAATTTTTATTTTTTCAATTATTTGGTGTTTCCGACGGCTATTGTCGTCGGAAATTCCCGACGGAACAAGCCGTCGGAAATGTGTTGCTATATCCCGACGGTTATAAACCATCGGGAAATATCATCGGACAATATTTCCAACGGCACAAGTCATCGGAAAACGCCCTCAAAAATTCGTCGGCGATTACCGATGGATCCGGACCATCGCAGATCCGTCGGTTATTTCCGACGGAAGGGTGTCATCGAACATCCGTTGGAAGTTTCCGACGGCACACTTAATCGCCAATCCGTCGGAAAGTCTCGATAACTTCCCGACGGAATCGCATTTCCGACGAAATAGTCCCGACGGACTATTTTCATCGGAAAGTAGTCGAGAAACGGTTTTACCGACGTATTTCCGACGGATACGGCCGTCGGAAATACGCTGTTTTCTTGTAGTGTCTTCTGCAGCCAACAGTGCAAAACCAACATTATCTGAGTCATTGTATTTTGAGGGTGGTCTGATAACTCTCCTTGATCTATCCCTGGCCAATAGATAATGTTCAAGGGACATGTTCTTATCAGAATCCTCTTCTGTATCTGACATGTCTTCTTCAGGACTTTGTGAATGACTTCCTTTAGCACTACTTCTCTGTTGAATCTCTATGTATGCAGTTACTTCGTCTGAGCTTTTGTTTTCACTATCCTCAGGGAAGTCCACTGTGATTACTTCCTTTTCTATGTCTGTCTCAGGGACTTCCTCTTGTGACTTATACATATGATCTTCTTGAAAAACAGCATCCCTACTGATGATGCATTTCCTTTCCTCAATCAACCAGAACTTATACCCTTTCACACAAGGAGGATATCCTATGAAAATGGCCTTCTTAGCTCTAGGATTAAGCTTTCCTTGATCACAATGGATATAAGCCACAGAGCCAAAGACTTTGAGGTGGATGTAGTTGGGTCTTGTGTTCTGCCAAACCTCTTCAAGCACCTCAAAATTCAAGGCTGATGAAGGTGAGTGATTAATCTGAAAGGTTGCAGTATGAGCAGCTTCTGCCCAAAATGCCTTGGGGAGTACAGATTCAATCAAGATGCTTCGAACCTTCTTCATTATTGTTCTGTTCATTCTCTCTGCAACGCCGTTTTGTTGAGGAGAGTATGAACATGTTTTGTGCCTTAATACACCTTCTCTTTTGCAGAAGCCATCAAACTCCTTGTTGCAATATTCCAGACCATTATCTGTTCTCAGCACCTTAAGCTTCTTTCCTTCTTGATTCTCCACCATTCTCTTCCATTCAACAAACTTCTCAAATGCTTCGTCTTTGGTTTTCAGGAAATAAATCCAGGTCTTTCTTGAGAAATCATCTATGAATGTGATGAAGTACTGACATTTGCCTAGAGAATATGAAACATGAGAAGAACCCCAGAGATCAGAGTGTACATAATCCAATTTCCCTTTTGTATCCATCTTTGAAGATCCAAAGGTCACACGATGTGCTTTCCCATAAATGCACTCTTCACAGAAATCCATACTGGAGATCACTTGTCTGTCCAGGTATCCTTTGTTTACCAACATTTGCAGACCTTTCTGTCCAACATGGCCTAACCTTCTATGCCATAATCTGGTCTTATCAATCTCATTTCCTGCAACATTAGCTTCCCCAAAAACTGTAGTTCCCTCAAGAATGTACAATGTGTTTTGTTTATGTCCCTTTAGAAGGGTTATGCAACCTCTGTTTACTCTTAGCATACCATTCCTAGACTGAAACCAACATCCAGCATTCTCTAATGTGCCTAATGAAATTAGATTCCTAGACATAGAAGGGACGTACCTGACATTTGTGAGCAGGACGGTAGTACCATCTTTGTTTTTGATCCGGATGCTGCCCACCCCTTTCACCTCTGAAAATGTATCATTGGCCATTCTAACTTCTCCTGAATTTGATTCATCAAAGTCTAGAAACCAGTCCCTTCTTGGTGTCATGTGAAATGAGCACCCAGTGTCCATTATCCAGACTTCTTGAGGTTCCCTTGAGACTGATAGTAGAGCTTCTGAAACCATCAAAGCAGCTACATCATGGACCTGATTTGATACATTCGAGGACTCTCCTCTCTCTAGTGACTGATCCCTCTTGTTCCATTCTTTCCAAACCGGGCACTGCCTCTTAAAGTGTCCTTCTTTCCCACAAATCCAGCATTCCTTCCTGCTCTTATCCCTTGATTTGGACCTGTTTCTCGACTTGTTATTCTCAAAAGATTTCCCCTTCTTATCAGGTCTTCCTCTTGTGTCTTTGACATACAGGCTTTCAGCAACGTTTTTGCCTTTCTTGGAGTTCTGCCCAAAGTCTAACTGTTTTGAGTGTATAGCTCCAATCACGTCATCAAGAGCAAGTGAATCTTTGCTGTATTTCAGGGTATCTTTCAGATGATCAAAGGAACTTGGTAGAGCCATTAATAAAATGATAGCTTGGTCCTCATCAGGTATTGACACGTTAACATGCTCTAAATCTGCTATAAGTTTCAGAAGATCATCAGTACCTTCCTCTATTGTGACCGAGTCTGAAATCTTATAGCTGTACAGCTTCTGCTTCAAGTAAATACGGTTGGGAAGAGCTTTGGACATGTAAAGCTGGTCCAGTAGCCTTAACATTCCAGCTGCAGACTTTTCTTTGATTATCTTCCTGAGAACTTGGTCTCCAACACTGAGTATTATGGTAGATCTTGCTTTTCTCCTCTTTTCTTCCAGTTGCAGGGTTCGCACAGCGTCTTCTTTTACCCTTTCTGGATCTGGAGTTGCAGATTCACCTTCTTCCTCTACCACACTCTCAGCTCTCGTTGGTTTTACAGCATCCTCTTCTTCGTGTAAGCCTTCGAGCAAGCCGAGTATTTCAAGATGAGCTAGAGTCTTTTCTTTCGAAAGCATGTAATCTCCCTTTCCATCAAACTTTTCTAGATCAACCCTTCCTGTAGTCATGTTTGCTAACAACTTCCTTCTGTCAACCTTAGCTCTGATACCAAATGTTGATTTTAAGTTGTTTCTTAGACTGTCTTGGATTGATTTTAGAGCAGAAAAGTAAAATGCACACAAGATTTACGAGTTCAACTTAACCAAAAATGGTTAAGCCTACGTCTCGCCGGAGCTTTGTCTTTGGGAATCCACTAAACTCAAGTTGCTTTACAAGGCTCTCCCGTGTGTTTCTCTACCGGCAAACACACAAACTCTCTCTGAAAATTACAGATTTTTCTCTCCTCTTTTCTTTCTATCACTCGTTTTTCTCACTCCTTTTCAAAGTCTCACATCCCAAAATACTTATACAACTTAGAGAGTAAAAACGAACAAAGCATTAATGATCTTTTTCCTTAGTACTGTCTGCAAGATCTTGGGAACTATTCTCCTGAGGCTCTGTTTTGTCGTCGAAGACAAACGAAAGTCGGCTCTGTTTTCTTTTCCTGAAACAGGTTGTAAACGTGACTGCAGTTTATTCCCTTTGTGTTTTGTCTTCCTTCCTTTTGGAACCTTCCACTGCAGCCAGAAGTTTAGCCAGACTTCATTCCTGTAAAGAGAAGATGAGATACTCTAACTGATTGAGAGACTTTCGGTTTAGACTTAAACCAGTCAGTAATTTCTTAGGAGACTTGAAACATAACCCAAAAATTACAAAGACTTTAGACTACCCACACCCATTAGAACATGCAAAAATCTTACCTTAACTATCTTTAAGAATCCAAACTGCTCCTTCCAATTTGATTGTCTTAGATATGTTAAATTTTGACCAAAGATCTAGAGGAAGTTTCCAACGAATCTCTTTTTTCACTGCTAGTTCAAGAACAGAGTACTTATCCCTCATCTTCATCTGCTGAGCTGAAAACCAAAATGTAGTGTGAGCATGTGAAGATAGCGTGGCTAGCTGATTTTTAATGAAAGCCATAGGCTTGACATCTATCTATCTATTTTAAGGCTTCTCTCGATGCAATGATCACGAAAAAAGCTGATTTTCCATGAAAGCCATTAGTAGTGCGCCATCAATGGTTTTCAAAAAAAGTTTTGTATTTTTGGTGGAGCACGAAAAAAACACATATGGGTTAAAGTTCAGAGATGAAAGAGTTTCAGCCTCTACTATAGTTTCTTTCTCCCTTTACTATGGGTTAAACTTATACCCTTTACTGTTACTATGTTTCTTTCTCCAAAGCAAGAATCGAATTTCTTACCGATCTGCCTCTGTTTGTTTGAACAAGCATGAACACTTCTTGGTTTGTCGGAAGCGTATGTGTTGTATAAGGAATAGTAGACTTTGAGAGTTAAGTTAGTACTATTTTTATACTGAAGAGTTCCTATAGTCAATAAGATGGTGATTTAAAAAAGTAATTCTTAATAACCTTTGAGGATTGCGTTTCAGTTCGTGTGATTTGTTTTCTGTAGCTGATTTAGGTCAATGAATAGCTTACGAAACCGAACATCTTTAATTATCGACGTCGAGAACATTTTCTTCAATCTTTTTTTAATCTAATTTCATGAAGCATTATGTGTTGGGCTTGATTAGAAAGGTTTTGCAACTGGTCGCAAAGTAGTCGCAATTTTGAGTTTTGCGACCACTTTGCAACCACTTCCGTGGTCACAAAATGGATGTTTTCTTGTAGTGTCTTAGACGTTGGCGACATGAATAAAATTAAAATTTGCAATAATGTATGCGATCCAAATACAAGACATCAAGACCCATGATAGAGGATTACATAGTCATCCACAAAGTCAAGAATACACAATATAGAATCGCCATTTGTAAATGACTTTTTATAGACTGCGAGCAATCTTTTGCACAAATAAAAGAGATAAAAACACAAAACATATGAAGGTATTGAAACCAAATTATTAACCAAAACCCCAAGAAAATTGAAAATGATTGAATACGGCAAAAAGGTAAGATGAAAATCAAATAAAACTTGGTAGCTCATTTAAGAATTGAATTTATTGGCTTCAATAATCCGAAGGTGGGGGTAAAGTTTAATATTCGGTTTTTGGAGGAGAGTACGACGGTGGAGGTGGAGATTTGTATTCAATTTTTGGAGAAGGGGAGTAATAACTTGGTGGGGGTGGTGAGTTGTAAACATATGGTGGTGGTGGAGATTTATAGTCTACTTTAGGGGATGGTGAGTAGTATGGTGGTGGAGGAGAACTGTAGACATATGGTGGTGGGGGTGACTTGTAGTCTACTTTAGGGGATGGTGAGTAGTATGGTGGTGGAGGAGAATTGTAGACATATGGTGGTGGGGGTGACTTGTAGTCTACTTTAGGAGATGGTGAGTAGTATGGTGGTGGTGGTGGTGAATTGTAGACATACGGTGGTGGAGGAGATTTGTAATATACTTTAGGGGAAGGTGAGTAGTAAGGAGGTGGCGGTGAGTTGTAAACATATGGTGGTGGAGTAGTATGGAGGTGGTGGAGAGTTGTAAACATAAGGTGGTGGAGGAGATTTGTAATATACCTTAGGGGAAGGTGAGTAGTATGGTGGTGGTGGAGAATTGTATACATACGGTGGTGGAGGAGACTTGTAGTATACCTTAGGGGAAGGTGAGTAGTATGGTGGTGGTGGAGAACTGTATACATACGGTGGTGGAGGAGACTTGTAGTATACTTTAGGAGAAGGTGAGTAGTAAGATGGTGGTGGAGAACTGTAGACATATGGCGGTGGAGGAGATTTGTAATATACTTTAGGGGATGGTGAGTAATATGGAGATTTGTAATATACTTTAGGGGATGGTGAGTAATATGGAGGTGGAGGAGAGCTGTATACGTATGGTGGTGGAGGAGATTTATAGTATACTTTAGGGGATGGTGAGTAATATGGAGGTGGAGGAGAGCTATATACATATGGTGGTGGAGGAGATTTGTAGTACACTTTAGGAGAAGGTGAGTAGTATGGAGGTGGTGGAGAGCTGTAAACATATGGTGGTGGAGGAGATTTGTAGTACACTTTAGGAGAAGGTGAGTAGTATGGAGGTGATGGATGAGATTTGTATACGGTTTTTGGAGAAGGAGAATAACATGGAGGAGGTGGTGGGCATACACATACATGTGGATATGGTGG